>VYZV01029338.1:0-14188 GCA_013401275.1 Pandion haliaetus | reverse complement strand
GGGAGGAGGGATGAAATCAGACAGTATCCTAAAACCAGAGGCCCCAGTAAATTCACCGTCTGCTGAAGACCCCTGATCAACATAGCTCTCAATACCATTTTTTTTTCTCCTGTAAATTTTGCTGACTTGGTATTTGCTTAAATTCAGAAATTATACAAACTTTTATAAGCATTTGTGCATACCAGCATTTCTAATGTGTACTTTTGGCCCTATGCCTAATTTGATGTAGTTCACATCTGTAACCTTGTTACTTTTCGAGAATTGAACTCTGATCCTCATCTCTTCCTTCCCCAATGCAGCTCAATTTTCTGTCCTACCCTACACTTGGCAAAATTGCCTGCATGTTACTGACTGACAGTCCTACCAGATGTCTTTGGGTGACCTCAGTACCCTTCTACAACTGTCAACTCTTCCCAAGTTTCTAATTTAAAACATCTCCCCCAAATCTCATCAGTGTTTTGTGTCAGCATGTCTAGGAAAAAAAGGAACTCATTTGCATAACCTTTCCCTTCTGCAAGTATCTGAGTGCCTAATAAGACACTGAAGGTCATCCTTATGTCATCTTCTGTCCCCACATATAGGCAAGGTCAAGCTGGGCTTTCCTACTGAACTGGAACCATTTCAGAGAAAGATACTGATGCTTCCTCCCCTCTCTTCCACTCCTGGGAATTAAGTACAGCTCCCCAAAACCCTCACTATGTTCCCAGCTCACTTCACAAATTCTAGTCAGAGTTCCTTTAGGATCCTTGCAAATGTATGGGGTTTTCTTTTCACTGTAATTATTGAAATCACTCACAGAAAAATACTGTATCCCAAACTTCATGTCATGTGGGATGTCATGTACATCACCTAACTGGTTTCCCTCAATGTTTTCATATTTAATTTGAATATTAATTTTGTGAGCTTTTGAAGACTGCTGTATTTTGATCTGAATCATTAGGCTTCAAAGAACACCAACATAAAACACATGCCATTGCATCCCGCATTGCATGATGATGCTAAAAACCCCCTCTCTGTACAGTGCTATGCTTCCTTACATCAAAAGCGAAGCAATCTGATGCAGTCACTGCCTCTTTGTCACAGCAGCCTTTTCTCCTCTTCCAGTCCCTGAGAATGTTTGGTGGTTTTCCCCCAGGATTAGACTAAGGAAGGAAAGAAAGTTTTCTAGTATTTAAAGTTTTGATGGTGCTAGTGGTTTTTGTAATTATCTTCAGCATGGTCTCTAAGAGTTCATGCTTTGTGCTATTCTGATTAACAAACTTGCTCTCAATTAAGCTGCATGACAGCTTTGACTGAGGAACTTGGGCATTTATTTCAAATTTCTTTCTATTCAAAGCTTTTAAAAACCTGTTTAACTTCAGGCATGCATTTAAGTCGCACAAAACTCAATGGCTCTTAAGAACATATGTGCTCTTAAGAACATGTGTACTTTGTTGAATACAAAAGGATCTGAAGGCATGATTAATTATTCTGATGAAATTGGAGCTGGAAAGAACATTTAATCTGCAGTCCTCCAAATACATTTGTAATTAGCAGAGTGTACATTTTCCATGAGAGGCACAGAAAAATCTGCAGAACCCCTTAACATTTACTATCATAGTGTCTTTTAAACTGTCATGGAGTATGAAGTACCCTTGGAACAGAAATCTAGAAATGGCTTTTAGAATGGAAAAAATGTATTTTGCAGATTACAGAACATTAGGGCAAGAAGTACCATACGCTTACTAAAGACCCAACGGGTCAGAGCGCAAACAATCCATTTTCGCTATTATTTAAGTGCTAGCAATGGCTACAGTCAAGAGTCACAAAGTGATACTATGTTAAAAGTGCTTCCTTGGTCACTTACAACTTACTGCAAATTTATGTTTTCTTTCTAGGACTACACTGTGCTGAAAACCTAGCATTTCCATAAAGCCTGAGAAAATTATTTCCAGCCTTTTTGAGAATAAGGACAGAGAAAGATGAGGGCTGGCAGCAGAAGAAAATTGCACGTACCAAACAGATCAAGGGCTTAAGTTTTGTCTACTTAATAGGTTCTTACCAACCCCTGGAATGTCGTAGTTCTGAATTAACAGTTTATTCTCACAGTATCACTCTGAGAAAAAGACAAACATCTTCCCTGTTTCTTCAGTCAATGGGTGACTAAAGCGCTGATGTTCAGACAGAAAATCCACAGATGAAGTTGCAGTTAGATTGGCTGAGTCCCAAATCTATGCTCTGTGGACTAGGCCAACCTTCTTCTTAGACTGACAGCTGGTATTAGGCAGTAAGATAGTCTTACAGTGATAAAGAACCTTTTCAGTGTCCCAAGAAAAAGTTACTGCTTATGAGTTGGCTACAGAGGAAAAGATGGACAGCTAGCATCTAGGAAGCAGAACACTGGTCAAGACACCAGCAGGAGTGAGGTAGCCAGGAATGCAGCGCAAGCAGAAGGGCACCATGGGCAGGAACGAGAACACGTGCTGTGGTCAAGAGCATTAAGCTTTGGTCAGAAGAACTGAAACTGCAAGCTAACATACAATTTTGTCCAGGGAGGAGCAGGCCAGAAGAACATCGCAGGGGTCACAGAGACAGCTACTGTCAAGCTGACTGGCCCCTTCTTGCACCTGTGCTAGGCTAAACCAAATATGCTGCCAACAGCACCAGGCCTGCAGCAAGCAAGGTAAGTGTACCTTTCCCTCTGTCACGATCAAGTATTCAATTGTGGTAACAAACATGTCTTTGTACAAACCCACTGAAGCCCCAGTCCAGCAGGGCTGTCTGGAATATCTACAGTACTTTTATGCTGTATCATGGTCCAGGAAATCTGCTATCAGATTACTAACAAACCCCAGTTTAATCACATCACTGACAAAGCAACGCCACACAGAAATGTTGCTGTTATACTAACTCACATATTGCATTTTCCTTGAAAAACAAAACAAACAAAAACTCACACCCACACACCTAGCCTCAGGGACAATAATTCCAAGTTGGCCTGTTGGCCTCTGAATTATACCCTGCTTCTCCCAGCTGTTTGAATAAGCATTTGAAAAGAAATATTGCAACTGTTGAGAATTTCTGTCATGCTTTTGTGAAATGTGTGTAATACTTTTAATCTTACTTTCCTTTTTAGACAATTTCAAAGTTTAACTTCTTTCAAAAGATATTCACTGGCCAAAGGGGGACAAGCACCTAGAAGACATGGCATTTGTACATGCATGTAAGCGAACAAAACATGCATCTACTTCAGGTAGGTAAATTGAGTATCAAGAATTTGTATAGATCCATCTGGACTGTGCAACTGATATTCTAACACATACACACACTTCACAAGAAAATTACCTGTTCTTTTCTTAAGTCTTTGCAAGAAATTGGAATGTTACTGACTGGTGAACATTTGAAGCCTGATGAGAAAAGAGTTTAAAGTGAAACACACCCTAAAACCAAACATCCCTTAAAAGAAAACACACATGAAGAAAGAAGCCTCACAGAAACACAGGAAATAACAGAGAGGGAGGAGGTCACCAGTTTTTCTGATGAAACTTTGGGTTGTTGGGAGGTCTGCTCAAAGTGAGAGAAGACAAACCATGACCTGCCTGGACGCAGACAAATTTCCAAAGGTAGACTGTGGTAAAAAAATGAGGGGCATTGCTTTACTTGGTTTGTTTTAGACTTTTTTTCTTAAGACTATATTCCCTTGTGCTTTGAACTAAGGTATAATGTTCTATTATAAATTCAGAGCATCCAGTTGGTTTCTAAAGCTTTAATCTACACATCAAAAGAGTGGAAACAGAAAAGTGTCGTAGAGGTGAAACAATCCTTGGACTGGTAAGAGAACTATCAAGATGAAACTCTGAATTAGAAGCAGATAAGATGCTGGTTTTGGAAAGGGAGAGGGGCGCATTAAATCTGTTTGGAGCCCCTCAAAGACTCCAAAAAGATACAAAAGTTAGCATCCCATGTTTCTTCTTGCTGAGGAATGCAACCTGAGACGTAAAGTTCATGAGAAAAGAAAATCTCCAGCCAGCTTTAGTATGACACTACTTAAAACAAGTGAAAGGGATACATGGAAGGAAAGAAAACATTTTTTTATTTAATTTCAGCATAAGTAGATTTAGCACGATCTCTTTTTCACTTCTTTACCCAAGTCTTCCATGACTATTGTTAACACATAACCTCTTCTGGCTGTTGTAAATACAGACTTTTACCAGCATGCACTATAAATAATGTGAAGGTAACTGTATAACGTGAAGGTAACTGTATAAAGTGAAGATAACTGAGTAACATCCAAACAACCCTTGCCCAGGGTGTGGAGAATCTCACACTCCTCCAGTACCCCAGTTTTCAGAAGTGCACAGCTTCCCAGCACATTCTCCAGTGCATTCAAGGCTAAGGGAGTACATCCACAAGAAACTGTGTTCACTAGACTGAAAGGTAATCACAAAGAGTGAGGAGAAAAAAAAAACCATCCTTCAGTAACCGGCAGCAATAAGCTGGAAAGCTTCCTGGAATGCAGCAAAGTAGTCAAAAGTCCACCTGAATCAGAGGATTAAGCAGATTTGGCAACACCTTTTTTGCCCTCATGCTCCCTGCTTTACTACAAAGAGTCAGCATAGCCTTTTCCTAGTATCTCTTTGGCTTCCTCCTACAGACTAAAAGACATTGTACACATGCATCCTGGGATGTGGAAAAAAAAAAAAATCCACCCCTTTTTTAAAAAAAAACTCAGAAGTTTACTGTATGTAGTTCACAAAAAAGAATAAAAGAGGCAAATTGAATAGAAGAGGCAGAGATCTGGAATTAGCAGTCTAAAAAGACAACAGTCAAAATTCACCTAATTTTATAAAGTAGTGCTTTGCAGCAAACTCCAAAGCATTTCATTTCCTGTGGAAACTTTCAGATAGCCTAAGGGCATTCTTTGACCAGCTGTACAATATATCAGCTAAATGTCCTCTGAGTGAATAGATTCCCACAGCAGAGGCACCTGCAGGTTGTGTAACAACACACATCTCTTTTACGTATTTGTTCTAGGCAACGATGCAGTTCCACCAGCTCATCATTTACATTCACAATGGACAGGTGCCATCATCTAAATGAAACCTTAAACTTGCTTGTGCTGTCATTAAATAAATAAAAAAGCCTCCCAAAACCTCGAACAATAAAAACAACAAATAAGGAAACAAATGTCTTCAAAAGATCTTCCAGATTTTGAAATGTTTAATTGAACTTTCAACTGCCAACCAATCAAAATATGCTGCTTTTCATGTATGATGAGCACTAAGGAAACAACAAAAAAAAAAGAAACCTTTGCAATCCCCAGGAATACTGGTAGATCAGCTTGCCAAATAGGGATTTTGAAGAAGGAAGTATAATTATCGCAAGTGTCTGCTTCATTAACAGACCACGATCCAACAGAAAAGTTAACCATATGTTGCATTTTACTAGGGGAATGGAGAGTACAAAACAGAAAGCCTTGTAGTGAAGCCTTCCAACAGCATATACATCTGCTGAGTCCTGCAGGGTGAAATCCTACCCTTGCTCATGTTAGTGGAAACATTTCTACTGATTTTTAGGTGTGGCCCTGGACTTGCCACGACCCAAATCACAGGCTCCTGTCTAAGCTCACCCAATTATGATGGTTCAGACTCCATGGATCCTCATTCTTTTAAAGTTCTGTTGCCTGCGAGGCTTCACATCGATGCAATAATTTTCATCGTCCTCACCGGCAAATGTCTTGGGCACAGAAATTCCGTTTACTCACAAAACAGCTTTGTGATTCAATGGCCTCTAGCCCCTCAAAAGCTGAGCACATTCTTTCCCAAACTCATGGTCACTGTGTTTTACCTCATCAGGCTGCAGTGAGGCTACTGCTTTACCAGGGAAGTGGAGTCAGGTGCTAAGAGCAAACCAGCAAGGACCCAGGCCCACAGTAGCCACACAAGAAGAGCAGAGCAGGTCCACCTACTGTTACCAGGATCAGCTGAGTCGAGTTATTAATGAGCAAGTCGGTAGTGATGAGGCAAGACCAAGGTCAAGCTGGAAAGTCAAGTCAACAAGGCAAGGTTGGGATGAGCAAAGTCCATGGCTGGACACAGACATACCGATAATGTAGCTCAGGCAAGGGCAAGAGCCCAAGTTAAATGCAGCTCCCAGGCAAGGCACAGGAGGCCCCCTACAATGCATCTCCCAACTCTTTGCACGTGAGTGTAGCTCAGTTATTCTCCCTTCATAAAGCTCAAGAAATAGCCACAGTCAGGTAGGACTGCCACAACACCTGAACACCAACTAGTTCCAGTGTCATCACTTCCAGGGCTTACTTTACAGTAAGAAAATTTGCAGCAAGAGGGATCTCAGTCAGCAGTTCTGACTTATCTGGAGTCATTCCCTTTCTGTCAGACAACTACTGTCTGACAAATTTCAACTGTAACCCTTCTGAAGTGATTTTGGTGTTGTAGAATAGTTCTCAACTGAGAAGCATCAGAGACTTCTTTAGGAGTCTCCAAGGACAAGTCTTCATTTCTGTAGTAAATTAGGTCTCCTGTATGTAAGACACTCCTTTGCATCCTACATACTCTTTCGAGTGTTCAAAAAATAAGAATGGCAAAATTTTGAATAATAAAATATGCAACTTGAGTAACTTTCACATTAAAGATAGGTAATAATAAGGGTAATTTACAATTTTCAGTGCAAACATTAGTTTATCTATCATGCCCACACATAATTTTGCTGCTCTATTTTGAAATGGCTACCATACCAGGACACATCAATCTGCCACTCCACTAAATTCCTTCTTTGCCTTTGTGCCAATAAAAAGAATAAAACTTTTCTCCAAGATACTGTGATGGAAGAAAGCCATATGAATATAAAGCATTGTACAGGCTTAACTGATTACACAAGCAATGCAGCTTTCATACAGTGGTGATATTGTAATTCTGTTTGATGGAGAGGGACAGTGAAACCGGAAGAGATTTAAGAGTTGACCAAAGTTATGTATTTATTTTGAGAAATAAGGAGAAAAATTACCTTTGAACCCATGAATTCCATACCTGCTTTTACAAGTTTGTCCTTCACACTTAACTGTGATGTTATTTCATGTGTTATATTCATGTGATTTGGACATTGATCTTCAAAGACATGGACTCAAGCTTTTTAATGCTGGAGTGGATGATGAGCAATGGGGAACTTATCCAGTGGATTTACTGCTTTGATGTTGCTTTTGTTCAGAGTGTTGTTCAGAATTTTGTCTCTGCTCAACCTTACAGATCACACCTATTTCAAAACCCATCACAATACATGACCTTCCTCAGAACTATTTCTTAGGTATTCATTCAGACATTTAATATTGTCACTGTATGACTAGTGGCCCAAATAATGGAATGACTGAACTGGATGAGTGTGCAAGAGAAAGCATCCTTAAATAGGTGGCCTGACAAAATGCACAATCACATCCATAGTGAACACAGGACACAATCAAACTAGTTCTTGTCCAGGTGTTTCCACTGTGTTTATTTTTCTTTCTTTTTTGCTATAACACTTTAAATGCAAAAGTGAATCAAACAGGAAAATGAGTCTACAATTTTATTCAAAGGAACATTTGTGAACATTTCTTGCTGTATTCCCCTTGCTTTGCTCATTATTATTTGATAGCTCTTCACTGGGTCGCTTTTAGTGATCTGAGCTTGACTTGAATCTAGAACTTGGAGCTAAACACTGTTTTGTTTTTCAGGACTGATCCCTCAAACTTCATTTTTACTGCTCTGACCTAAAGCACATCAAAAACAGTGGGGAAGGGGAAATGAGGGAAACGGGACTGAGTCTAGCATTTAAGAATAACTGCTGAAGGCAAGCTTAGTGATGTGATGCTCTCAGGAAAAGAAAGGAAACTTCACCTTTTTTTTTTTTAACTTCTGACAAGCTTTTTTTTAAACAACTTTGGAATTAATGAGAAGCACATACTGGAAATATTTAACAGCCTAGTGATAGCTATACTTCTTTCCTCTGAATTTGCAAGAGAGTATGGAATCCAAATCTATTTTGTGTCTTGAATAAAAACCTTTTCAGTATTATTCAATATGCTGAGATCAGTGGAAATCTTTGTGCCTTCTTTCTTGCACCTCTCATGACTACATTTGTAGTGGGTAAACAGACTTGTGGTTGCACGGAACCAGCAATTCTCAGTCAGTTAACGCAGATGTTATTTCTTGATATGGTGAAGAATTGCTAATTATTATTATCTTTCCCTTTGGTGTTATTAACAAAAGGTTTAAACGGTTTTAAACTTCTGGACTAGGGAATCTCTTTTAAAAGCCACTTATTTAATCCTGGAAACACAGGGAATGTTACCAGTGATAAAGTCCTCCTGTTAAAATAAATATTGTATTCCAGTTTGCATCTGTACTTATTTTTAATGCAAACTGCTAAGGACTTGTTCAACAGTGGGAGTCTATTTATCTGCACAATGCATACTCTTGTTTACACATTATCACTTGTTAAGCGTTATGTCTGAATATAAACAGACAAAAGAATAAGCTGGACTGAAACTGCATGGATCTAACAGGGGAACACTCTTGACAGAACAGACTACAGATTATAGTTTTTTAACAAATCATTTTATGAATTGCCAACTGATGACAACAGTCAGAATTTTAGTAAGGTTTATAACAGGTCTGCTGCACTTTGCTTTTAATAAATATGGTGCAATTGTTTGCATAAATAATACGGAATCCTAGACAAGTTAATTCTCACAATAATTCAGTTAGGCCAGAAGAGACAGGGAACAACTGGAGCTTCCGTCCAGCAGGATAGGAACCACTGCAAATAAAGAACACACTGTAGTGGGAATTGCTAAACCCATGTCAACCCTTTCCTGGTCAATCCCATTTTTGTGATGGGATTTCATAGCATGTTTACTATTGACATGCTGCTTTTGAAATCCATATTCAACTTGTTTGACTCAGCCAGCATTTCACCTGTATTCAACAACATACTTTTGAATATCCCTGGATGTAGGCACGGCGCCATCAAATTTTTCATCCCTGTGATACTGATACATTCCACTGGCACCTTTAACTGGATGACTGTGATGACTTCCAGAAAGGTGTAATTCCTCATTTTATACAAATTTTACAGCTAAAATTCTGGCTTAAGATTGAAGATCTGATCTTAAGCTCAAAGGAAGAAATTTAATTGATGACAATTCTGCAGCTGGAAAACAGATACTTTAATGCATATATAGTAACCAGTTTTCATTTTATATTCTGCTAAATTTATTGCTGTGTTATTTGTGCAGTCCAGCAAACTAAAAACCTTAGGATTAAATACTGTTAGGCATTGCTGATCATATGGTAAGAACCGATTGTCCATTTTCTCGCACGATTTTTTCATCACCACTAAAACCAAACTAAACCCAAGTCTGAAATAAGCAGTAGTGAAATTTTCTTTTGAATTAGCTAACACTATTTCAAATTTTACATCAAGTACAGATTTTTTTACTTTTTCTGCGTAGCTTTTTGGTTTATATTGCAGTGAGTCCGAAAAGAAGTCTTCTGTTTGCCAACAGGACTTTTTAGTGTCCCTGGGAAAATTATATATAATCTTCTAATCTTGCTCTGGGCAAGAACTATGTAGCCCAGTTTTGTATGATACAGTAAACGTATCTTGAAAGAAGCATCTGAATGATTTTGTGCAAACGGCCAACCTTACCATGAACTGCAATGTGACAAGGTTGTGATCTTCAAATCTTATACTTCCCTTCCTTCAAGCACTGCTTGCCTGAGCTCCTTGTCATGGCTGAAGTGATAGATAGAGCTGGAAAACAAGATCAGAGTAATTTCTGTATCAGCTATCCCATTTAACATAGAAAGAGACTCTCTTAAATGACAAAGAAAGAAACGTGTATCAAATTTATGTCCCTCAGGGACTAGTTCAGTCAATGACTTTTAGTGGACTCTTTCTGTCTATATGGGGAAGACATTTACTATTTTAAGCAACTCTTAGAGGAGGCTCGAGTCCGCTAAACAGCAGAACTTTTGCTTTCTGTCTTAAAAAAACCCCACCATGCTTTGTTGAAAGTCATCAATATTTCTTTTTTGGTCAGTTCTCCCAGAGGCTTTATTAATAAGTGGATTTATTTCTGTGTAGAAATCCTATGTTAACAATTACATCGTGTTAAGCATGTAAGTGCCTATTAAAAACAACTACCACCATCCTGCAGTCATTGGCCCATCCATTACAGTTCTCAGCTGTGTTAATACAGCATTACAGAACATTACCGCAGAGCAGAACATTTCTGTGTAAGGGAGCAGATGGGAGCTCAGTGCCGCGTATTTTCTGTTCTCAAGTGGATTTTCAAAATCGATCTGCTCTCTCCGGGGGAAATCTACAAATGACCTGTATAAATGCAAAGCCTGTAGCCAACAAGACTCTCTGCCAAGAACAGAGGCTGGAAGGGCTGATCTTCCCTCCTCAACTTTCCAGCTACCTGCAGATGAGACAGCTCCTTTCAGTCAACCGACGTTGAGGCTGGAGCCTTGGCGGGTGCTCTCCAGACCTCCTGCGTCGGCACTCCTCGCCACCTAATGAGCTGAACCTTACACACTGTAACGCTTCTCTCTCCTGTATTGGACAGACTAGCTTTAGTTGTCAGGGGAGAGAAATTATGAAGATCTGCTAGCTGCTACACTACAAGACCACCTTAGGTATTTTTACCATTTTCATTTTCTTCCCTCATAAGCAGATCTAATCCTAATCTCTTCTAATGCTGATCTCTCCAGAGAACAAAGGGCAGGGAAAGATCTATCCAAGTCTCCACATCACCTAATAACCACCTTCTCCCTAACTTTAGCAGCATATGAACCAGTGATGCTGGGGTGAAAAACTGTTCTTTCTTCTCAATTAATCCCACATTCCTAGATTCTTTGCCAGTTTTATTAATTGAACAGATTTTTTTGATTTAGATCAATTTGAAGAGATGTTTGCTTTACTGTTTCTTCTGCCTTGATTAGCATTTGAGAGACATTTAATGATAAAGTGTTATTATTTCCATCAAAAAAAATTCAAAATCTGGTGTTTTCTAGATAGTCAATCAGATGGGAATTAACTTAGGAGTACATCGTAATAGACAATGTATTGTAATATCTAATGTTAACATGATATGGCTGTATATTCAAGATCCCTTTCTGGCACAGATCCACATACCTCTCTTGACGCCAGTGAAGTGACCTGAATTTAACCAGGTCAAAATTTGGCCTTTACCAGACACCTGGTTAAGGAGGCAAGAGCCGAGGCTCTTTCCAGACTGCCATTTCCAGTATGGAAAGCGGTGCTCAGGCCAGCCCCTCTCACCTCCATCTTCACCTCTGTGCTTCATGCCTGCAACAGGGCACCACCAGCTCTCTGCCTTCCACGGCTCCCTGTGTGCAGGGGCAGCTGGTCTGCTCACCTGTGACCAAAGCAGCACCCTGCCCCAGGGGCACAAATGACTGAAACAGGCAGTGGCACAGAACCCTGCAGGTAGAAGCCCCAGTTCCCAAAGAACAGCCCAGCTGTACACAAGGGGTCTGCCACGGTATAGGTCTGAGGACCTTGCACAGCCTGTGAATCCACACCAAGCAGAGCTTGCGTAGCTCTTGCCCTCTTGCAGAACGTGGCTGTGAATGCTTCAAGTACTGCTGCTGTCTGCAACACTTGTGAACAGCATCCCAAGATGGCAGTGAAACTCATCGGCTTTGTGTTTCATTCTTTGCTTTAAGAATTGCCAGTGGACTTCACACCTGCTTTTTCCCTATAAATATTTTACTTCCAGGAAAGCCAAGTTGTTTGTTTTTCTTGACTATAACAGTATTGTTCTAGTATCATGTTGAGCAAAAATACATAGTTACAGAAACCTATTTTAGATGATCACAGCAATATAAATATGATTGATTCAGAAAAGCTATGCAAGGAATATTAGTGCAATGCTTTGCTGGATAATACAAGTGTGCTCTATCAGTTGTTTGTATCTTTTATGCTTTTAAAAACCACTACATATAAAAATAAGTTGGTGCAAACACATAAAGCATTAAAGCACTTACCATAGCAGAGAACAATGAAAAAGCAAAAAAGCAATTATCAGGTTGCTTGTTTTGTCATGTGTTTGAGAAATGTTTAATGCCACCACATCTCAAAATTACAAGTAGCAAAATCCTACACCAAATGAAAACATCAGAAATATCTAGCATCACTTCCAATAACAGCTGCTGCTGTGCAAACACGTATATACAGAAGCACACAAATTATTTAAGCAACATTACCTTCGAGTTTAAAATGTTTGCATTTCTCACTGCAGGCACACCACAAGACCACTGTCATGTAATATCCTGCACCTACCAATTCCTTCTTAGCAGTTGGGCAGTTTCTTGTGCCCATGTTATGTAGTCAGCCTTCATTTTGAGGGCGCTACTCATTTCTGCCTTATGATTCTGTGTTACTGCTTATGACACAGGGAGCAAACAATCTTCCACCATTTACTGTATCTACTCCAGACTGGATGAACATAGTACTTCCCTCTTCTACAGGTCAAAATGTTGTTTATTTTATTGCTTAACGTGTGTGCTGCTGGTAATTTAAGATATCATTTTAGTCCTAAAGTTGCTTCTACAGTTGAAAACTATTGCATCGGTACTAAAAATTCATGAAACATCAGCTACAGAATTGACTACAATAAATGCAGAAGCCAACAGCACTTTAAAATTACCTTCATGAATTATCTGTATATGTCTTGTGATTTTTATTTTTTTAATATGCAGATTCTCTAAATCTATTATGCTACACATTTGGGACTGGAAAGTTGATATGCATATTTGAACTCAGCCAAAGCACTCTGGCAAACCAAAAGAGAATTCATAATAATTGGCTTCCAAGCATCCAAAGTCACTGGGCTCAGTTGGCAGGGAAGCTGTGCCCGCATATTTCTCTATTCCCCTGTCTTTGCCTCTTTTCCACGCTCACTAGGTAGTCTCCAGAGGAAAACAAAGACAGCCAAGAAAGGGCAAGCACTAAAACATTGCAGTTACAAATTACTCCTCCAATCCTGCTTCTTCTGCTTTCTGTAAACTACTGAGGAATGGGACACAGGCTGGATAGTAGGAGTCGCCAACAATCAGGACTGAGGGGAAGGAGATGGAGAAAGACAGCAAGTCCAAATATGTAAAAATAGAATCAAGAAATAATTGAAGAAGAATCAAGGAATTATTAAGAGCATGGAGGTTTTCCATGTATTTATCTCATTTATTATAGATCAATCATTCTGAGGAAAAAGTGCCAGGAAAAAAACCCACACATCAGTGATCACCTTTAAAACTGGTAACATGTGAAAGCACACAGAATTACCAAGTTTGTACAAAATCTTGTTAAAAATACTTCCATGAACAAGCCAAAGTGGACCACAACTTGGTAATCACTGTATTTATAAATAATATAGGGAATTCTTCAAGTTTCTCATTTACCAGTGAGAAAAAAAGGAAATCTACCAAATGAAATACCAGCAAAAATGAACGTCGTGGTCCTTTCATTACTCCTTTCCCCGAGCTATATACAGAAAACAGGCAGACCACCTCTTCCATGTATATACTGGGGAAAAAATGGAAAAGGAGCCTCTGACAGAAAGTGCTACCAAAAGATAGAAACTACTGGTAGCAGACCTGTTCATCTGGGGAGTGTCTGAGGATGGCATTGTAGGCTTAGGTGAATATTTAAATACATAGGTATTCAAAAATAATGCAACTGTTGAGGCTCTGGTGAGTAATATTTTTAATGGACTTAAAATTCACCAGGTTATGCACCCACAACCTTCACCACAAGCATTTTTCTAAATGCTGCAGACTGCATACGTATCCATTCGTGTCATCTTTAAGTTTTAGGTTTCCTCAACCTTGATCCCAAACATGATGAAGAAAACCCCCACAAACCTGACTCCCAACAGCCAATGGCATTAGTTGCACCACTAGCTAATGGAAGGGACAAACCTGAAACGCTCCTGAAGATTGATCGGGCTACCACAAACACACTTATCTACAAAAAAAATTCAGAAGACCTGAAGGATCACATATCTCCTTAGAATTATCTGCAGAACAATTCTCTTGTTCTCTTGTTGTCGAAGAACACATTGCTCCCAGTCCCCAGGAGACTCAGCCATTGAACAGGGCAAAAACGAGGGGAAAAAAAAAAA
>VYZV01029337.1:63993-91802 GCA_013401275.1 Pandion haliaetus | reverse complement strand
TAGTACAGTGACAGATAATTAAAGAGATTGAACTTTTTCTATTACTGTGGTGAAGACATGAAATAAGAATTAAGGGAAAAGGTCAAATGTTATAAATTTATTTTGGGACATATATATTGCAACCTCTGTGGAAGCTTTTGAAAATTCAGGCAAAGATCAATACACTTCCGATAAAACCTTTAAACTTCCAATAAAACAATATTTTAAACATTATANGATGCAAATGAGGTAAGAATTAAGGCAAACCTAAAAGGCATGCAAATGAAGTACATTTATATCCACTGACAATACAAGCACATGTGTGGATCAGACGTAAGAGCTGAGGAACTCTTCCCCTCTGTCTGTCCAGTACTACTTTACAGCAGAATGCTGACATGATTTATAATAAACAGTTAACATTACCATGGGAATTCAGTGTCACTAACATTACTCAGTCTAGGAGACACAGAGCTAGCATCAGTAAAACATGAACAATAAATAATATAATTCACTGCAGCACAGGACTGCTGCACAGGCTTCAGAGGAATAGGGCTGTTATGAAATGACATTGCACACATCACGTTGTGGCAGTTTATTTTTATAATATATACTTTTAAAATTCTTTAGCAAATGACATTCTCATGCACACAAGTGTTTCAAACACAAGAAGCAAGTCCATTTATAGGTAGTCCAAGCAAATTTTTGTGTGTGTGGAAATAGCTGCAAACTGAATGGAACATTAAACTTCTGTGCAGTCTATGACGCATTGTACACAAGCTCATTTTTGAATGTCACACTGCAGGAGTAATACAATGGAAGGATCACTCTTTGCAGCTTCTTTGAATTCATCCAGTGTGATCTGGTCATCTTTGTTCTTATCCATCTTACTGAAGATCTTGTCTACCCGTTGCTCAGGCGTCAGACCATCCTCATTCATTTTCATCATTATCACAGTGCCCACCATTTTGTAGATGGCCTTTGAAAAGAAACCAAATGGAAAATTCACTGTATGGATTAACCTGAATTTTTGATGCCATCAAATTCTGGAAAGACATTCCAGCAATAAAATGATTGCCTGTTTCCCTAAAGTTTGTTTTGTTTTGTTTTGTTTTTTTTTTCCTTCTTCTTAGAATACTATGTCCATATACTTAAAACAAGGAAGAATGTGTTTTACTTTCTTTAGATGTAGATTTATTTCGGTGGTTGCACTTGCATCCTGGAATGAATTTTTTTGGCTTTCTGTTTCACAGTGCAAA
Organism: Pandion haliaetus; assembly: GCA_013401275.1. NCBI lineage: Eukaryota > Metazoa > Chordata > Aves > Accipitriformes > Pandionidae > Pandion > Pandion haliaetus. The sequence goes on along the minus strand of VYZV01029337.1, from coordinate 90,567 downwards.
ACTCTTGTAACCTATTCTCTAGATCAACTGTTTATTTGGCTTTTATTCACTCCTTTGAAATATTTCACATAAGTTCTGAATAATCAGTTTTTGAAGTCATCCCCTTTTAATAGTTTTCTGTATGTACATGTGAGCAAAATCTGGTATTAACTACTGTGGCGAGTAGGCAGCAGATGATGAGGGTGGTAAACTTTATCCTTCCTGTTACATGCTGTGGTCATCTTAAAGCCCATTTGTGAGAGCTTACTTAAAATAGTGTGTTGTTATCCCTGTAAATTTCTGTAATCATCTAAAGTTAATTTCCAGTAAGGTTTCAGCTACTTGAGCTACAAACCAGTAATTTCATGGGTGTCAAGTGATTTCGAGAATCCTTTGCTGTGCTGTTATGGTTAATCCGTTCATCAGAAAAAAAAAAAAAATTATCTCTGGGTATTTAAAGGCTTATATGCACATATGTACTCGGCAATTCTCAAAGATTACATCTATTAAAATGTTAGTGTGCTTGTACCACGTAGGCATGAGTCAGTATAGGATGAATGTATGTAATGTGTGCTTTTAATGATATAGTACAGCCTCTTGTGTGCTTAAAATCTAAAGGGTATGTGAACAAGTAAATTTTATTAATGTTCAGACATGTTATTTTTAAGTGTCATATTGATCTTACCTCTATAATTTCCAGCATTTCCACTCTTGTAATTTTACCATCACCATCCAAGTCGTACATGTTGAAGGCCCAGTTTAGCTTTTGCTCAAAACTGCCTCGTGAGGTGATGGACAGTGCACAAATGAACTCTCTGAAGTCAATGGTCCCATCTCCATTTTTATCAAAGGTTCGGAAGGCGTGCTGGGCAAACTTTGAAGCATCTCCATAGGGAAAGAACTGCAAAATGGAGTAATAAATAGAACTGTGGGCAATGTAAGAAAGCAAGCTCTGTACCTGCCTGCAAAATACTGAAGTGAGGCAATTATGAAGAGTTGCTGATGGGCTTTATGTGAAACTGAAGATATGCAATATAAGCTTCTGTAACAGTTACAGTGTAATGATTATTAAAAACTAGTTTCTGTAAAAATCTCATAGCTTACCACAAACTATATTACAAATATAATAAATGCTCATTTAATGCCAAGTTAATGAGATGAACCTTAAAATGAAGTTGGGTGTAAATGGGAGATTGTATGTAATTTTCTCTCACTATGAAATACCGCAACCAAGGTGCATTTTAACAGTATTTTTTTCTGCCTGCGAGTAACCAGCCCTTGACATGTTGCAACCAAGTAGAGGTGTGGGCTTGTTATATAACTTCACTTATTTAAGAAAAAAAAATCCACACATAGCATTAAAAAAAAAAAAAAAAAAGGAACATATGTTCTCTTCTGCCAGCCAGCATTAATACAAGTATGTAAGATGAGATTCAGTTAAACAATACAGAGCAATGCTTTTCATGTTTACTATCTGTTATCCGCGAACACTGCAACTGACTGTAGCTTAATAAAATATTTTAAATGACCATAACATGTAGGTTTTCAGCTGGTATTTTTTCCCTCAGGAAATGTATGATTTAAGACATTTGAGACAGTAGTTGTTCTTTCTGTGGTCTTTGAGTCTTTCTCAGACTCAAGAAAACATACCTCTTAAAAAAGGGAGTTTTAAAGAAGCGCTGAAGTCCCAATGCAGTGCAGGGACTGTACACAAATGTTTGTGTCTATATTCCCAGCACAATTTTATGGAAGTTTTCATGCTCCTAAAATATAAACGTGCATTACTCCCAATCTGAGAGCAATCTCATTTTGTGCTTTTTTAAATTCCGATTCTTAGTAAGTATTGCATTTAATAATGTAAGTTTGAAGGAAAGAGTTCAGTGGGAGCCAAGGAAGTGGATCTGCATTTTACAATTTTCCATTTCCCTGGCCAGAGCTTTCACTACAGGCTGATGGTTGTTGTGGTCAAGGGAAGAGTGAGGAGTCCTGCCCTTGAGGAGGAAGGAGTGGCAGAGACAAGGTGTGGCGAGCTGACCTCAACCCCCATTCCCCATCCCCCTGTGCCACTGGTGGGGAGGTGGTAGAGAAAACTGGGAGTGGCGTTGAGCCAGGAGGGAGGGGTGGGGGGAAGGTGTTTTAAGATTTGGGTTTTACTTCTCATTATCATTGTTTTGATTTGATTGGTAGTAGATTAAACTGATTTTGTTTCTTCCCCAAGCTGAGCCTCTTTTGCCCGTGACCGTAAGTGGGGAGTGATCCCTCCCAGTCCTTGTCTCGACCCACAAGCCTGCCTTTGGATTTTCTCCGCATCCCAACGTGGCCAGGCGCGGGGGATGGGGAGTGAGCGAGAGGCTTCATGGCGCTTTGTTACCAGCTGGGCTTAAACCACAACTGGGATCTTGGGGATCTCACAGCATATACAGAAATGGGGCGCTACTAATTGTCTGACTAAATACAGATGTAGAATATGGCAAGCCTTTGCTGCTTTTCCCTTGAGGAGGCCAGACGACCATTTGGATACTGTCTTGCCCTAAAAATGCAAAACTCCGTGTGCAGCCAGCTGCTTGCGCTATGTGGCCACAAGGTTCATGTCAGAAATGACTGCTGCAACGCCAAAGGGTTCCTAACCTGAAAGTTTCTTTTAAACTGTTTCCCTTATACCAACTTTTCAAACACAATTCTGGATAAACTTTGTGTTGCTGAAGAGTTATGATACAACTGCTTCTCTGGCTCAGGGGCATTTTAGTAATTGTAAAATCTTCCTCGTCACCTCAAAAGGGAGCAGGGTTAAATTTTGCCCACCTCTATCCATTCAGAATATTGCTCTGTTGTGAATTACCCCCAAATGGATGCAAATCACTGTATTATCCCAGAATAGGTATCAAATACACCCATCTCACTTCCCAAGTATCTTTTTGGGAAGGTATTTGAACATTGTCTGGAGGTATCAAGAGGGATGCTGTACCCATTCCAGTGGTATTTTATCCAGGTTAACACCACTGTTAAAGTTGTGATTTTCTCATTTGACTTTGTATGTGTCAGCATCCACCCAGTGCTTTTACGCCCCCTTCTCCAATAGCTGAGAGGCATTTGGTATCGTCTCTTCCTGAAAAACATAACCTAGATGCCTGTACTCAGCCCAGCCCGTGTTTCTGTTTTGATAATCCAAAGTGATGGAGCTGTAAATACCTCAAGGTACTGTTGTTCTGTACTTTATGGGTTTTGACCTTTAAAAATTTTAGGGCTCCATTATGGTAAGCATGATTGGGCTTGTAAACACTTACAAAGATACATGGATTCTCTGATACAACTCGGGACTGCAATAACTGCATCTACCAGACCTTGCTGAATCACTCCTCTGGTGCAAGCCTCAACCTTTTGTCAAAGCAAACAGAGCTCCCTCCGCGGGAAGGCTCTTTGGGCTCACAGTCCTAAATTCGGCTGTGTCAGAACAAAGTTATCTGAATGTTATCCAAAACCTGAACATTTTTTGCAGGTAATTGAANATGTGTGTGTGTGTGTATAGATAGATGTACGCTTCTGCAGACAACTGGTGAGAAGTTAAGAAGTGGTTCTCGTGCCCTGTAGCTCCACTGGGACTCCACTGCTCTCCCTTTCTATTCTTGGGAGCTTGCTGGCTGTTCAAAGCTGAAAAGACAAATCTCTTGCTTTTTAAATCTGTACTGATCAGTCCTGTGACATATGTGTTACAAACAATATATTTCAAAGTTTTACAGTCTTCCAAGTGTTTCTGTTAAAAGCTGCCTATTGCTGAGGATGCTGCCCGATCAGTATTTCTGTGACTGTCACTCCACATCTCTGTAACAGAAAGGCAAGCAGCTAGAGGGAAATGGGATTGTCCTTTTTGCTGTCCAGAGAACCAAAATACATTCAGGTGCTTTCTCCTGTGATCCAGACTGATAAATGGTACAAATGTACTGGTGAGACCACAGAACTAAACTACGATGAAGAAGCTCGCCTACAAAAATGGCTAAGAAGTGGCAGACACCCAAAAATACTCAGGAGTCCAAGAACGAAGCAGGGGATTAGGAGGGGGTCAGTGACTGGAGATGCCACAGACCATTTCTAAATTATTCTTGGAAAAACATGAACATAGCCTTCAGTGTCCCATTAGAGGAGCATAAGCAAGCTGTGACTACCTCTTGTGCCAGTCATACCATTAACGGCACGTAGCAGGGAGAAAAGAACCCTTCTAATTTTTTGATCGCAGACAAGACAACAAGTTTTTCTCTTCTGAGGTGAAGAAGGTGGTAGCACTGCTCAGAGCTAAGCCTTGGCATTTACAGCCTAGTAAGGTGAACAAATGGAACAGATGCTTTTTTTTTTTTTTTCCCCCCTCTCTATTTGCCTCCCTCTAGGGAGCAAATGCAGTAAAAGGTCCTTTAGGGACTGAAGGCACTCTTCTCCAGACTGTACCTGCTAATTCGTGTTATTTTAAGCTCAGAATGACTAAAAAACATTGTCAAAACTTGTTTAAAAGCCTACTTGAAGACTTCCATTGGTCTGTTTTGAAATGATTCATAAATAAGAAATGGAGTAAAAGAAAACCAAAACAATTACAGAGCAAAACAAGCCAGCTCTGGTAAAATATTATCTGACTATTAAAATACAGTGAGGCCTTAGCAAGATGTAAGGGCACAGACTTAACTACTTTAAGACTAGTCTGAGCCAAGTGGCAATGGAAGACGGGGATCTCTGGAAGACAAACACCCACTTTTGGCAGGGGGAATATGAAGAGGGTGATTTAGTCCACCTCATTTGGCACTCTGGCATGAGCTCAGTGAATGCCTCAGAAACAAGTGCAATTGGGACATTTTCAGAGGCTACAGCCACTGGGCAAGTCAGTGCCTTCAGCCTCCTCCGCAAACCCTTGTTCAGGTGATCAATTTATATATGATAGCAACTAGTTCCCTTCTGCTGCAGTGATACCACTGAAAAGTGCACTCCACACACCAGCGTTGTCTCCTGCTTTGCCCTTTTCATCCAAAAATCAAGACGAACGTGGGCTTTTTACAGCAGTCAGCTCCACGGGTGACCAAATGCTCGTTATTCCTTTGTTTCTGCTTCTCTAGTCTCACCTTGTGCTTGGCCTGTGCCTTTTCTGACTGGTTAGATCAAAATGCTGGTGTGTGAAGAAAGTGTTATCTCTGCAGACAACTACAAATTAGGAAAGGAAAAAGGAAGAGAAAAACAAAATCCCTCTTATTCTGCTTCTGAATTCTGGAGAAGATTGTCTTGCAGATTCCTGGGCTCCCAGAGTGTTTCTGGACAACTTTCTGGCATATGGGAGGGCTTTCAAAGGGTCCTGGAATAAGAATATCTAGCGAACAGCATCTACAAATTGTAAGTAACTTAAGTCTTGGGGAAACTGATCAAATACCTAGAAATATTTATCTGCTTGGCTGCAGATGCTTTAGCATCTTTGAAGTAATTCTGTTCACAGACAACTTTGTGACCAACTCTATTCAGATCAACTTTGGGAGTTACTGAAAAAGCATAAAGCATATGCTAAAGCATATGGCTAAAGCTTTAGCATGTGGCTAAAACATAAAGAAAAAAATGAAGCCAAAAGCAGTACACTTCCCCAAATTCCCCAGTGATGGGGGGGTCCAAAAAAGAAGGGTCTCTCCTTCATTGGTAGGGTGGGGTGGAGAAAATCTATAGACTGGCCTGAATGGTGCTTTGTTTTTCATGCAATGTTTTATCGTGTTTGAGATGCATTTCTATTAAAAGGGCAATTCTGCTATAAAATGGAGAAAACCAGAATTAGTGTACAGAAAGCTGAACACACTGCCTACACATGCGCAGGTGATGACTCCATCACTGATGTAAGAGCTTCCAGCACTGAGGTGGGAGCTGGAGGGCAGAATGGGAGGCAGGCGAGCAGGAGGTGGAAACAGGGCTCCTGTATCCCAGGCTTGGAGAAGATGGAAGAAGCAGCGGCCGATTCCCCCAGGAGATGAGATGCCCTGATCAGGGCTCCGCACTGTCACGCGCTGCCAAGGGCTGAAGCAATAAAGAGGCACGAGCAGGGCACAGCCAGTGCAAGGAGCAGCGTGAGCATCGCTGGGGGCCAGCACGTGGAAACAAGCCTAGCAGTTGGCTTCCATGGGAAAAACCTTCTACAACTGATGCTTTAGGAAGAACTGACTTACCCTTTTTATCTACCTTGTTAGGGTTTTCTTTCCTCTCTTTCCTAAGTTTGCTAGGCACCCAGTTCACCTTTGTAAGTGGAGAACACAAGCACTTTGAGAATCAGAAAGTTTGGCTGCTGGTAGAAGCTCAGATAGGTATTTTTTTATAGCAAACCTCTTAAATTTGAACCCGGATGCTGATAGCTGCTGGTAAAGCCCCATCTTACAGATCATCAGAAGTGAGGTCACTGAGGGGGGATGCCTGTGATGACTGGGGAGCAGGTCACTGCTCACTAGTTTTTCAAGAGGACAAAGATCTGAGTTCCTCCTGCCAGCAGTACAAACGCAGGAGTCGAGGAGACAAGAAAAACGATTACTTTTTAATTCTCTCCTGTAGAAAAAATAACTGTAACTTACTATAACATACCATAGTCTTCCACTTCATGTGTTAAGGCATGAGAGGGGGAAGAGATGTACAGGCTGCAACCATCGGGACCTGTTGGAAAGGCTGTGCTGCTCCGGCACCAGGGCGACCTGCAGGGCTGCAGCCTGTGCCTGCCAGCAGCTCTTTGTACAAAACTGAAAACTAATGTAACAAGAGCACAACCACAGCAGCACAAAAAGACACAGCCAGTACCTTTTGTCCTTCTGGAAGAGATTTCGCTGCCCTGGGAATACACAGTTCAAGGACAGATACACCTTTAAGATAGATAAAGACACATTTTCAAGACTTCCTGAGGATAAGTGGATGAAGAATGGATAAGACACAATGTGCCCTCTTATTCATATTATGTCTCACACTTATTCTCCAGATTAATGCCAGTGAAATGAATGTAAAATGTTGCGAGCTGCCTTCATGCCCAGTGCTGAAGCAGAGGGGGCTGGCAGAGAGCATCCCACCAAGGATGGTGGGGACCGATGGGGAGGGACCAGTGGGACAGGGCAAGGCCGAGCAGGATGGGGCTGTGAGCAGCAATACCTGTGGGTGTGAGAGCCACAGCATCGCCCTGGATCGGTGCCGAGCATCGCTCCTGGTCAATGGAGAGAGGCTTCTCCAAAGAGCTACCTGAAGCAGTCAAATTAGGTGTCAGAGACTTCTCCATTGACTGACTGTAGCGGGAGCAGAGGTATCATTAAGCTTAAATTGTTTTTTATTGCAAAGTAAGTCGTCACAGTCCTAAGCAGGGAGACTTCTAGTCTTTGTAATTCTCAGACTAGGCCTCTTCCCAGCTAGCTTCTACATACATTTGGCTGAATGAGTGTTTTCAGTGCTTGCCTACAAAACAGGCTTTCCAAAATCACAGCAGTGGGATGATGCAACATCCTTTCCCAAGCTTGGACATGGAAACCCCACTCTTGCTTCCCTCCCCTATCTGAGACAAACCGAACAGGCAGCTCAGGAGAAAGCACCAGCTACAGCATAGAATGGATCAGGGAACTGCAAGTTCCCAAACTGGGAACAGCTTGTGTGAACTAACATTAAAGGGATCAGAAAGAGAGCAAACTTTTTTTTTAACAAATTGGTGTTTGAGGAACTGCTTTAGGAGGCAGAACATTTGGATTCTAGTATTTCCCCCACTAAATATATTTAAAAATCTACTTTAACTCAGGTAATTTTCACAATTCTCCTTTCACTTCATCTGCATCTTAACCTCTATGATACTAAGCAGAATGTATATTATTAGCAGTATGGGCCAATGCAAACGATCCAATTACTTCAGTGGGTTTAGAATTGGCCGTGTGATCATACTAAATCTGAAAGCATTTCCTTACCACTTTCTAGTTCTGTCAAAGGTTTTCCCTGAGTTACTATTCATTGGATGAGATCTTTAATGAGCTGAAACACATCCAAATGTTGTTATGCAAGTCCAGACCCCCAAGGGTCTTTAGGCAACCAAGGCAAAACCCACAAAGGGACACAGGCAGTGAAGGGTACTGAGCAATCACCTCCATAGTCTCCCATCACTCTAAGATGTCCAAATGTTTTATCTGTGGATCTCCAAGGGCTTTTCTTACACAATTCTTCTGTCTAGACTTTGGAGATCCTGTTGCCAGAGGCAATTAACCACATCTTACTGTGCTGAAGTTCTTCTGTGGTTCCTATCCCCAACTGCCCTTTAAATGAAAAGCATTTAGATGCTTTTAGATAACCACTGAGGATTTCAGTCTCAGAGCTTTCCGAGGCAGAAGTTTACTGCGGAGACATAACAGGCAATGAATGAGCACCCAAGAATTTGGCTGCACAGAAGCATAAGTAATTTCAGCAGCTATGCATGCTTCTATTAACAATTTAATCAAACATTAATCCCAGAGATACAGAAGTTGCTGTCCTGTTCCTAGCTCTCAGCCACAGAGTAGCAGCACATCAGCACAGAAAGACAAATCGCACGCCTCTGAAAGGTCTGGGGCTGTCCTGTTCATATGCATCGAAAATGAACTGAGGGTTACAACAATTTAATTTCATTAGTGAAAATCCAGGAGGTGGAACTGGATGATGTTTCTGCACTGTGCTAGAGATGGGATGCTGTAACAGAACCAGACACAATATTCAGAATTGTGGTACAGATGGGGACCCTCTTGTCACACTTCTCCTTATCCTCTGTTCTTCCCCACCCTGCATTATCACTCTGTTATGCACAGAAATCCTAGGAGAGGTCTAAAAGTTCTCGCAATAGCTCACCCCCAGCTACAGCACTGATGCCACTGATCTCCACATGAGCTGAAGCAAGTGCTGCACTAATGGGTCTGACGGGGATCCCCTTTCTGCTCCACCACAGGTGCAAGCGGAGGAAAATGGGCGGGTTGGTTGGGTCCTGTGGGTTAATGATGTATGTAAAACTGCCTGGAATAGCAGCAGGGTTTTTTGGAATATGTTTCAAAACTGAGAGCCTTGCCCGACCACATCTTGTATACATTACCAGGCTAGTTAGCTTAAAAATTTCTTTTGCTAAGCTATTTTTAATTTGCAGATGAAGCTGGAAAGAGCAAACATAGCCCTAACAAACTCTGTCCATGGTTAGTGAATTGTATTTCCTCTGCCTTCCAAAATACAAATAAATGGATAAAAATGGCACTACTGTGTCAGAGTATGAACCTTTTAAATCCAAGCTCAATGTATTACTCTAAAGCACTAACATAACTCAATAAACAGCAAGATTATCAAAGTAGATGATGATATTTAGCCTGTCCATGTGTAGGACTGCAGCTTCTGCTGATGGAATACAAAATAAAGCAACTGCATTGATGTATTTTTTTCCCTTCTGCATGTTAATACAGCTACACCGCTTCAGAAGTCAGATTCATTTTGTGTTCCTCCTACAGCTGCCTTTACTGGGAGCAAAACATTACCAGTTTTCCTGTTTCTCCCTCTTCTTCCATTCAGCCGTTGAAGGGTTATTATCTCCTTCCAGCTTGTCGTACATGTACCAAAGCACTTCACACTCAAAGCACGTGAGTCCCTGCTCAGTATCTGGGAGAAAGTCCATTTTCTGGCTCAACTCTAGCATTTTTATTGTGCTTTACACAGATAAGAAGTCCACTGGGCTGACCCACTAGAAAAATGCAGACTCAGATCATGCAATGCCACAACCCAGTACTGCAGGTCTGCATGGCTTTTACCAGCCCGATTCCTTTGGAGGAATCAAGTTCTCTCAAGTCAGAAAAAAAAGATTCTGATTATGTTTTGCTGAGTATCAGGGAAGAGATTACCCCATAGGATTGCAATGGATTGATACATATGAATCTGGACTTCAGGCTGACAGGACACAGACCTGAACCTTTCAATGCTGGCAAAATTCATTGCTGTAAAGCAGAAACCAGCACAGTATTTTCTTCAGCAAGGTGAATAAAAAAAGGCATCAGGGATAAAGCATCATTTACGAGCAGGACCAATACAGAAAGGTAAGAAAAAAACTCATATACACTGTCCCAGAGCTAAATTTCACGGTAAAAGCCCTCCAGCCTTTTCCCCCCATAGATGCTGAGTCTGGTATAGCTGCACTCTTAAGTACACCTGCAGTGTAAGGTAGAAATACCCCACCTAGGAAAACTGCCTCCAGCCACCTGGCTTCAGCTTGCCAGAGGGTCCCAAGGCAGTGGGCACCATCCACAGCTGTGGGTCTATAGGTTTCAGGAACAGCTGAGCCACGGGGCTGAGCCTCTAGAAAGGATAATCTCGAGGAGCACCAAAGAGCAGTCTAAATGTCTATTTAGATCCAGGTCTCAGTTCTCCATGTGTAAATTTGTGAGATGTCCCCACCTCAGAGGTACACTCTGAGGAAAAACTCAACAAAGAATTGCAACTATTTCAGATACTGCTGCAGTGGGAGTCATACAACTAGCAAGAACTAGGGAGAACCGCCAGACCTCATGGATGTTTACTGCTTATGTCTCTGCTCAGTAGCTTTAATACTGTGAACACGTTTGCATGCATAGACACATGGAGAGGCTTATAAGCAGCTGTTAGTTCTTCACATAAAGAAGAAATATTTAGAAGAGCCAAGAAAAGTAATTTCTCCCCTTCACCAGGAAAGTTCACAACTTGTACAGGCTGAAGTGGGATCAGAGAAGAGTCTGTGTCTTACCCAGGCCTCCAAGGGCTGTGACAAGCTCTTATGTTATTGTTAAGGACTAAGTCACCCCGTCTTGCAGATGTTTTTAGCCACTGCAGAAATGCTTATTTGAAGCACATGAAGAAGAAATATTTGAGACTTTAGGAGCTGACCTTGAATTATCAATATCAGTTCCTTTTAAATGTATGAGATATGGGTTAAGAGACCAGAGAACAAGCATACCCCACAGGCTATGATAAAGCAAGACCCACAGTAAAAAAAAGCATACGCCAAGAGGTTGGAGGAAGATGGATGGGAAAAGAGAAGCCACGCTTCTTCTCAAACATCCATCTGGCAGGGTCTACCTCTAAAATAAACTTTCAATCTGAAAAGTTAATCTCTATATTCACATTTGTGGGAAATTAGTCATTAACTAGCAGGAAATGAATCGATTTTCAATCTCAGCTTTTCTCTGATTAGATTTGGACAATAAGAAACTTAATTGAGCTGTGGTACTGCTATAGGTCAATACGCTAGCAGATCAGTTATTACTCAGAGCTAACAAAAAGAAATCTTCAGAGAGAATTGTTGTCAAAACAATTAGTATTGCTAGTGCATAACACCATGACTACCGCTGATTAAATGTTATTTCTCTTTGATCTCCCTTAACTGAGCAGCATCACTGGAACACTTTATTTATTTTAAGTTTGGCACAGTTTTCCACTACCCCAAGGTCAGCGATAGCACAAGGCTATGACAATGTCAGGATCCTGCTGTGCTGTAGCTATGCCCCAGCCTAATTACAATATCCTTTTTCTTGACACCATGTTATCTCTTTAGGAATCTGGGAACATACCAGATGGAGAATACACTGATCTGGGACATTTCCTTTTTTATTTCCAACTCCCCCCAGTAAAGATCATCTGACTCCTTTTCATTTCTGAAAAAGGCTTTATTTTCCCAGTGAGTGTTGGCTCCAAAGGTCCACAGTATCAACTTGAATGCTGTGCCTGCTGTGTTGAGAAGTCCTTAGTGCAAATTTCCCAAAAGAATGGGACCATAGAAGCATCAGTAAGTGCTATTTCCAGCCAAAAAGGGATTTGAAACACGAGTCACTCAAGTCTGAGACAACCATCTTATGAATATACAGATTGAACTGCAGAAAAAATTCTCATGCCTGAAATACGTGTCTCATATACTTATGTAATATGTCCTCCTTAAATTCTTATACATAGGGAGTTGTTATAGCCCAGTACTGCAGAAAGGAAACTGCAGAAAGAGAAGGAAAATGGCTGTAACTGGGAGTATCAGAGAACTGATGATTTGAACCTCAAGATCTCAGTGAGTGCTAAACTACAAAATCCTTTCTCTTGATATTCAGTGCAAAACCTGCTAATTCAGGAATTGCCAACAAATAGCTTTAACCTCTGGGGAAAATTATCGATTCCCTTACAAGCACAGCTTACTCCAGTGAGCTCGGATTTGGTGGACTCAGATACCTTTTCTAGTTCATAAAGCCTTTGGCTGTAGAGCAGTCCATAAACCTTTCCATCCAAGGAAGAAACTACAACCTGAAGTCCAGAAAGACCAAAGAAGTGGAAAAAGAGGAAAGTTGTATGGTACCACGAGCACCTTGAGAGAACTTGGTCTGCTAAGAAAAGCATTGAGTATTCAAGGAAAGAAAATGGGAAGGGCCAACCGCCCCCAAAATTGGTGTGCCCTGCTGCTCATTGCCATCACAGGCTAGAAAAGGGAACCTCAGCCTGCACCTCCAGGCAGCTCGGTCCCAGTAGGAACACGTGTAACAGGATAAATAACCGGACTAGAGCCACAGTCTCTAGGTCAGTCAGTGTGCAGCGGTGTGCACTTCATCCCTCTGTGCCCAACCAGCTCCAGGCAATGGACTGGGAGTGGTTATTTTTTGTGTTGTACCCAAAATGTTTAACAAAGCCTAAGGGCTAGGCAGGGTTAATGACACAGAGTACTTGGGAACCCACCTCGGTAAATCCTGACATCTCTGCTTGGAGATGACACAACATCTGTCCCTAAACTCCTGGGGTCTTGGCACACAAACATAAACCTGATCAGCATTGGTAACAGGATGCCTTACAGACTAAGTTTTCAATGCAGAACAAAAGGGGGGGAGAGCTAAGGGAATAGGAAGGACCCCAAAGTTAGAGGTGAGAGGCAGGAAGGATGGTAGCAACAGCAGCAATAGTTAGCATAATAGATAAGGGGCAAGTGGGCAATAATTTGGTATTAGCCTTTTTTTCCCTGCTATCCCTAGGCATATCCTATTGACTTTTATTTTCAGTTCTGAGTTTCAAAGCAATCCTACAACTCACAGAGAAACTGTACTAAATTGAAGTTTCTAATAATTTGAAATTTGAAATGGTCCCATATTTCTAACTGCTGCATGGCCTGTCTCAAAGCTTTTCTTTTGTAATGAAGTTGTGAGCAGACAGATAGGTTTTCAGGCTTCCTTCTGAAAATTTTGTACAGCCCTACTGAGGAGATCTGTCCACCTGAAACCCTTTCAATTCTGTTCTTATGAATAATAATAATAAAAAAGGACTCTTTTAACACAGTGCAATTTTAAGTTTCCAGCTTTGCAAGGTAATGCATTTTCTTCCATATCTAGGCTTTCTCTTGTAACACAAACTTTCTGAAAGGTCAATGCCAAGACTTACAAGCCCAATAGTATATAAAAACTTTGAAATACCAGCACTCTGGTGCAAAGGATCATGCTTATATAACTATATATATCTATATAGAGAGATATATTTAGATATATATCAAAGGAGTGGACTAAATCAGTTCTTGCTTAGAAAAAATGTCTTGGAAGACAATGCTCTTGAGCTCACGGATGTTTAAAAAATCCCAGGTTTATTTATGTGAAGTGTTGTGCACATTTGTAGTTCCATGTGAATAACAGTATTATTATTGCTGTCACAATATCTAGGAATCTTGGTTGAGCAGCATTTGGATAAAACCTAAAGCTCAACATAGAAGAAAAAGAAAGAGGAAAGAGGAAAAGTCAGTGCAAGGAGTCTGGAAGACTTTTCTTTGTGACTTGATCCAGTGGATTTTCCCAAGGGTGGGAAAGGAGAAGGGAATGACACAGCCCATGTGTTACCTTCTGGGATTTAAGAAGTATGGGCAGGTCTAGAATAAACAACAGGTATTCAAACAATGACAGCTCTTGAATACACCATCCATTACATTCTTGTTCCTTGTCTAAAATGGTGCATGAAGGGAAAATCCTCGCTGTATACAAACTATTTTTTTCCATCAGTTATGTTCTTTGCTATCTGTAGAAAGAGATATAGAAAAACTTCCTGTGGGCCATATGAATCACTGCTTTCACACAGAGATGCCATCTCCCTGGATATGTTGTTGCTGTGCTAGTACTGACTGTGCTCATGAGCCAATGCAGATAAAATCTGGATATTGAAACCAGTTATACTTAGTACTATATGTTTCCCAAACGTGTCTCCTTTTTAGGCAATTGGCCAGCTAAAGAAGATGATAGTATCATCCCACAGAGCAGAGCTTCTCCCCAGTTTCATCCCTTCTACTCCTATCAACTTCTGGGGCATGCAGACTTCTATGAGATTAATTTAAGTGAACTGGATGTTTGGAGGGGGAAAATTACCCCACAGATTCTGTTTCCTCAGTACTGTAACTTGTATTATCACTTTCCAATGGGTTTCTGTGGTTTATCCACTCTTTCAGGTTATCAGACATGACCACAACGGCTCATTTTAGAGAAATCCATAAACCTATTAGTATAAACTGGAACATGCTGCTTGTTAATTTAAAACCCATGCCATTCTTCCAACACTAGGATATCTCTTTGCATGCATTATTTGACACCATTATAATGACTGAAGTTTCAATAACATAATTAGGAGTCAGCTAAAAAGAAGACATAATAAAAAGCGCTTTAGCAATACTGTTCTCTAATGCTGATTCCTTGCTGCTTTATTTATCATGCAAGCTTGGTGTATTTACACGTTCTCCTTCAGATTAAGTTACCCTCTGTGCACCAAACCAACTGAAGACACCCATACCATGTTAGCTGTGCATAAAATTCTGAGAATGACAAATGTAAACCCGATGTCTTCACTGTAGTGGTGAATGCAATTTCATTTCAAAATCAGATCTGTTTGAATTCTTCCCCTCAGCTACACAAAAAATCTCTAAAAACCTGAAAGCCCAACTAAATCCACTTGCAAGGAGGAAAACACAAGGTCTATTTATAAACACAGCAAAGCATAACCAGAGGGATGTATCAGAATCAGTGTTTCCCATTA
Source organism: Pandion haliaetus (assembly GCA_013401275.1). NCBI lineage: Eukaryota > Metazoa > Chordata > Aves > Accipitriformes > Pandionidae > Pandion > Pandion haliaetus. Next base: position 75,567 of record VYZV01029337.1, on the reverse strand, counting down.
ATAAACATTACCTCAAAAATACGCTCAAAAATGTAGGCTGATGCAATTTGAACTGCCCAGCAGTATAATTATGGTAACTAGCTCACACTGGGGAACAACTGTTGCTTTTCCACACTGAGTAATGAATATGAGTAATAGATTTGACTTTTTCCCCCAAGTATTCTGGTAAACACATTAAATAAATCTGGTTGTAGGCTTTCATGAATACACAACAACAGCTACTCAGTCCTTAGCAAGCACCGAACAATACAATAACAATAATAATGGCAAAAAAAGAGTTCAGTATTGGGGTGAGATTTTGAAGGAGTATTAGTCATAGATGCCTTCGGGTAAGTTAGCTCTCTTATCTTATGAGAGCAGCAGATCACATATTCTTTAATATTCTTGTACCTCAGAGTCAATAAAGATTAATAAAAAGCCCTATAGACATTAATGGTTGAACAATAAACTATGTAATTGTGACCAAACTATTATGATACCAACTGCTTTCCATAAGGATGCTGGTTTACGCTTGCCAAGAGGGATCCTCCCAGGAACACTGTTCTTGGTGATGCCAGTTCCCAAAACATCCTTTTAAAGTTTGCAGCTGGGAGATACAGCCCAATTCCTGACATATCTCCTCTATGAGTTGACTGCATATAATGCTCTGTAGAGATGAGTTATTTCTAGAGGAACAGTAATGACATACATTTCACACGTATTTGATAGACTCACATTTCATACTAGATGTAATTAAAGATGAAAAATAATAAGCTAATTCTAGTAAGCTGTTAAATTCTCAAACAACAACAGAAAAAATCAAAACCAAAGTTACAAGAAGACAAGAATAAAACAAGAAAGTATTCTCTCGACTGGTTGCTATTATCACAGAAGTAACGGGTAGGCAACTTCTCCAGCACGGAGGCTTTTCTGACTTTGTCCTGCTATTGCATTCCTTTCTCAACACACTCCTGGCTTAAAGGGTCTTCCTGATGGTCAAAGGATTTTCTAGCCTCTAAACACTTCATAAATTATCTGCAAGAGGCAGTCAATGAACAAACACTGTCTTAAGGCAGCTGTCTCTAGAATGCAACTAGTTTCACAGGGACTCCATGTGGCATCTTACTTAAAATATATGGCAGAGTTGGCATTTCATCTTAGAGTTCATGCTCTCATAAAAATAGAGCAAAGCCCCCCTCCTCATAGCATGAGATCTTTATGGAGAGGTGGCAGCATCTTTATAACTAAGGTTACAACCAGATTTCCTTGTAAAGAAGTCTCAGAATTCTTTGCATCTTTCCTCAGTGACAGCCAAATACCTAAGGGTGATAACACCGCCCAGGCAAAGACCTTCAACAAGCCATCCAGGGAATTCAGTCTCTGAGGATGTAACAAATACTGAACAAGCAATACAGGAGAATTGTATATAGTCCCTGTTAAACAACAGGAGAGAAGAAACTTGAAATATGCCTTAGACAGGACATGTCTGAAGAAAACTAACAGCCTACCAAGCTAATGGGTGCCAGTGCTTTTTAGTGCTGTCAAAATATGGAGAAGATTGTCTTCCAGGCTGGGGTCTAGGGTCCAACTAGAAAACACAACACTGGCATTTCTTCCTGCACCTGGGATGGAGCCCAGAGGACACCTAGTCCAGCTGCCAGGGCAGATTTAGCAGCAGCATCTGCGATGACCCTGGGCAGAGACAAGTCATGAGAAAGAAGGTAAAATTCTAAACCACAGCACCAGAGCTCTCAAACTGAACATTTTAAGCACTCACCCAAGCAAACACCATTAGCAGTCTGCAGCAGTATCTTGGGTTGTCTGAGTATGCTGGAGATAGAATACTGAAAGCACCGAAATCTATGAAGGTCAATCAGAAACTGCATTCTGAAGTAGCTCTGTTCTTCCTTTCTTACACAAGTGTCGGAAAGAGTCTGTACCTGTGATAGCTCAGCCTCTCCTATTAGAGTGTAAGCAGACCACCAACTCTTAGGAAGCTCCCAGAGCTCAGTGGTATTTTCACAGAAGTCTGCCAGCTGGAGACTCCCGGTGTCAAGGTTTTGGCTCTCTTCATCTGGGGAACAGTGAGAGTACACTCAAAGCAAGCATGTAAAAATGTAGATTTTTCACATCTGTTCAGGTTATTCATGAAGAAAACCATCTAAATTCAATCTAAGTAAAGCCCTACTGGCAGAGAAAGAAGGTCCTAAATTTAATCATTTCCACCTGCTGTCAGCCTCAATACTTCTTCCAGCCACACCCCAAAACATGTTTATGTCTGGTTCTCTTATTCACTAGATTTCCAACTGCCACTCAGCTGTGGACAGTCCTGACATCTCATCAGTACCACAGTATCTACATTTGTCATCTGTGAATATACTATCTCTATTCTGGTAGCACTGTTTGCTGAAAAAATATTTTTGCGAGCCGATGTGTTCAAATGTTCTGTCACATTTAGTTTAACAGCCAGCCTGACAAACACCAATTCAAGGCTCATTGCTTCATTCTTCTTCATCAATGGCAAGAGATGCTGCACCTTGATGGGGTGATATATCCCAAGACAGGTTATATAACCCAACACCAGGCATGACCTGAATCCCATTCCAGGTGAGCACTGTTGTGTTTTCTTGGGTTATGAAGGATTGCATGACTACAGGCTGAATACACACATATCTCAGTGAAGAACAAGATTTTAATTCTCAACTGAAATACAAAGTGCTACTTCCTCATGCTGTCTTTAATGATGATGTACCTATAACGTTTCCAGATTTACTAATGAACTAGATGGTCCTGTTGCATTTCCAGTAAAATTCATAAATATCTGCAATCTACAACAAACTATTCTAAATCCTGATATGAAATGACAGGGAGAGAAAGGGATGGTATGGCACTGAAGCTTGAAGGCGATGCAAATTTGAGGTCACAATATCATGTGTTTGAGACCTGTCATGAAGCTGAAATACAAGTGAAGCTGTCACAGCGACAGTGACAGTACAGTTCAGCATGCTGATGAAGTAACTAAAATCCAGAATGACTGCAGAGCCAAGGGAAAAAAAGCTGGTTTTTTTCCTACCCTGTGTACATAAATAGGAAAGGTTTGGTTCTGTTGTCCTATGAACACAATCTGAGATGTCAGTCTAAAGCAACAACTGACCTGTTCTATATTTATAGAGGGGCAGAATATGTTGACTTTTCGACTAAAATGCATCCTTGATATTTCTATTGGTGCAGCAGAGCTGTTTTCACAAGAGGGCAATGTACATTTTCCAGTCACAGCAAACTAGTTTTTGCTTTTCCTTTGACAGATATCAATGCTCCCATTGCCTTGGGAGAGGTAACAATCTATAGATTTAGCTAGCTATACCAATTTGTAAGATGTGTGGTTAATAACAGGTTTTCAATTTTAAAAAGAGTTGTTTTCACACCTACAGAAATCTGAGTGATCCCAAAGTGCATCAATCTAATCCCACAACGTACCCACATGGGTGGACACAAGAGTATCAGCAAAGAAAGGCAACAAAACAAAGGAGTTTGTGAGATCATCCATAAATAAGCCACCTACCAACTCTACCACTTCCGTACCTGACCTATCACCTAATTACTTTTTGGGTCCATCTGCTTGGGACTTTTGGGTGGAAAGCAGCATGTAATATTTGCTTTAAGTAGCCTGTAGGAAAACTCAAATTCTGAGAGAAAGGGCCACCCTGCATTTGCAGACCGAGTCCCCAGTGAAGCACAGCAAGTCTGACGTATGCAGAGCATCAGAGTGGATGGCCACACACCGCAGAGTCAATCTGCACATATACAACATGCCCAAGGCTGACAACAGAAGGTGCAAAGCTCATTGTCTCAGTGCAAATTAGTTATACAACTTACAGACATTACGAGGTGTCGACGTGTTACTCACAGTGCATGGTGTGGAAACACGTAACTCTCCCCAGAAAGACTACCAAGAAGTCCAGACACAACTATGAGAAACAGCATTTTTTTAAATTTTGGATATTGGCAAGAATTAGCATGGCTGAATCAAACAGTGCACTACTGAGAGGGCAGGCAAACTTCTGGCTGCTCCAAAAAGCCCAGGAATTACAGTTTCCATGTAAAGCAGGTGTGATCTTGGTTTCTAAATACCTTGGATCATGAATCTGATCTTCTTCCAAATTCTCCATGGAAAGGTTGGTTTTTGGTTTTAGGCATTAGAAACAAATGCCAAGGCCAACCAATGAGCTAAGATGAGGCTTTTATGTCTGTGTTATGTTTCCAAATAAGTCCTAACCGTTCACTTAAAGTTAGTCATTCACATTTGAATACTGCATCATTCATTGCTTTACATTGCACTATTTAAAGCCAGGTTTTCAGCTTTACTTAAAGTTGTCTGAAGCTGAGGGAGAGTATGAAGCATAGAGGACCTAGTAGGAGCTTCCACAGTGGGGGGCCAGTTTCATACTGCCCCTGTGTCTAATGCCATTTAACATTTCTGGGCTACTAAAACCTAGGCAGCATCCAAAGAAGCTTCAGGGAATTGGCAGAGCTCCAGGGCCCTGAAAATAGTGACTGTTTTCACTGGAAACATTTATGATATTGGAAGGAAGATTCCCCCACATTCCTTAGCTTGCACCAACATCCTGTAGGCTTGTCCTCCCTCCACCTGGGGAGCAGATACAAAGAGGCTATGGCACTGCTCAAACCTCCAGAACCTCCTTCCATCAACATCTCTTTTCAGTTTAACTTGAAAAGATAAGAGCAATTTAATCTTTCCTGCCTTCGACTTGAAGGTTTTGTTCTAAATGTATTTTGACAGCAGAAATAAAGACCAAGTTTTAATAGAACTAACTGAACCACAAACTGAATTATGTATTTCCATTTCAGGAGACAATCTCACTGCTAATCACATCATTCTCCTTCCAAAAGCATGCATGACAGAATTCAAAGCATTTCTCTGTTCCTTCATGGTATTTTATATCTGGCAGTAGCTATGCAGCACACAGAGCTCCTTCTTACACGTGTATGTGTCATGTGTCTCACTGACTTTGTCCAGGAGTCAGGGTGGGACCATCTGAATTGCTGAACCAGTCTGTCTGGAAAATTTGTATGCTAGATTAAAATGCAGACTGAACCCTGGCAATGTCCCTGCTTTGGAACTCTGCCTAGAACCTTTATTTCTTCATATTCTGTGTTCTCTGGAAACACGCAGCAGCTGCAGGCTTTCTGTAGGACCCCCACACCAACAATCTTCCCCCAGAATGGAAGCACATGGCAAGGAAGCACTGTATCGACAGCCTGGAGCGTCTTGATTTTCCAACACTGGATCTTACTTGGTTCCCATCTTACAGATACGACTGCAGTCACCAAGCAGCTTACCAAACTAGGGTCAAATACTGAATAGACACCTTGCTCACAGATTTGTTCTTAATTAGCCACACACTCACTGAAGTCACCAAAAATGCCAATAAAACAAAGGCACATTTTATCTTGCGACCCCAACGAAGAGGATTGAAAGAATTTACATGAGCTGCTAAACATATGCTCTAATGACCACCACTGGATTATTAGTGGTGACCTAGATGTAAAAAGCTTTGATCTTCTTACTCCTGGGTTATTATCCAGTTTCTAGATCTCTTAAGGTCAATCAGAGCGAACAAAAATTAGGATGGGTGAAAATTGTGTGCAATACAAGAGAGAGGTCCATGTAATATCGATCCCCAGACATTTCACTGAATAAAGCAGGCAGACACCAGCAAACATGATTAATAAGAGCAAGCCAAAAAACCAGCATTACATTTCAAAGAAATCTAGGGGTGAATAGCTTGAGGTAATGGGATACAAAGTCTTTCACATGTAGGTCACCAGTTTTAATCCAGCTCTGGTCATAGCAAACTCCAGTCATTAATATCTGGCAGCTGTCTGGCAGCATCCTAGAATGAGATGGTCCTGGTTTAATTGCTAGTGGTAGCTGCAAAATAAAGCATATCAACAGAACTGTAATGCTGTTAAAAGTCTAGGCAGGAAGGTCAAGGACTGACTGGGCATTGAGAGAGGACCTCTAACCCCTTACTGAAAAGCTTCATTTTCTATTAGTGTCAACTTGAGATATCTCAAGGGTAATAAATCTTTGTGAGGGAACAGAGGATAAAGAAAGTAAAAAACAGTTCAACGAGAGCTCTGGAAACTCTGATGCCTTGAACCCAGATCAAGGGCCAGCTCCCCAGCTGGTGCTTCCACTGAAGTGCTAGCGCTACACCAGTTCACATTGGCCCAGGGCTTCTCCCCAATATTTTCAACAAGACCAGCACAGAAGCCAGGACCAGCAGATGAGAGGGCAGACACACGGAGCCATGGAGCCAGGGAAGGAAGGCAGAGAGCAGACCAAGGCCACAAAAAAGAGACTGAGAGGGAAGGAGGAGCTCTGAACAAGCTTAGAGGATGACAACATGGAAGATGACCTTAGCATGGGTCTTTTCCTACACGGAGCTCCCTGGTTTTCACATCTTGGTCCAGCGAACCATTTATTATGTACACTGTTGGTCCCAGTAGTGTCTCTGAGGTGGGTCACAGCAACACCCCAGAGAACAGCCCACGTGGCCACATCTCACTAACCCATGCTGCCACGCAGCCCAGGGTCCCTCTTAAGAGTCACAGCAATACGCCAACCAAGAAGTAAGGTGTGGAGAGGGGATGAAGTCGTAATTCACATAATCAGAATAAAGGGTCCACCCAGAAATGATGAGTAAGAAACAGAACTCCGTACCACTGCCTTTTAAAATACTTTTCTTTACAATAAGAGAAAGGCCTGAATTTCCAAAGCCCATGTGAAATATCTAACATTCACATCAGGAAGTGAGAGAAGAGATTATTTACAGCTCACAAGACGGATCCTCCCAATTGCAGACAATTGCATATCAAAATAGAGAGCTCTGATTTCTATGTTTAACTAAAAATTTTTTTTTTTTTTAGTAAAGTCTACGTTTACAAATTTGACTTTGATTCATAAGAGCAAATGGCCATTTTTTTCTTCTTCTTTAATAACTGTGCCTTTATTTTTTTGGATGAGATTTACCTCAATTTATCTGTCCCAAACCCAAGTATTCCATCTAAGCTACACATCACGGTTCCCTCAACAGTGACTGAAGAGAAGCAATCACCTCCAACAGGAGAATTCTCTGTCTTAAAATAGGAGGATGATTGGAATAGGTAGGATGAATTCTCCTCTCACGAGGTGGTTGCTGGAGGTGCCCAATGTATAGTTTAGGCTCCAACATGGTGAAAGTTAAGTGAGTTGAACACAGTCTTTTGTAACCAGCGTGACTCTTCAAGCATTTTATGGACATTCTGCAGACATCGAGCTGTTGACCACAACTTTTTCAGTGCAACCACCCAGCCAATTCCTTATCCAGTGAGTGGTCCATCTGTCAAATCCATGTCTGTCCAATTTAGAGAAAAGGATGTTATGTGGGACACTGTCAAATGCTTTGCACAAGTCTAGGTAATTTCCTTTTAAAACTCCTCCACTTGCTTTTGGAACTGTGTGAGTGACATGCAAGAGTCACATTTCTAAGTATTTCACATTCAGCAATTTCTTATAAAAAACAGTGCTCTTTCATATTGCATTTTAGAATTGTGCAAATTCTATACTGATCATTCAAATAGCCTCTCCAGCTGTTAAGCAGTGACAGACTGATCAACAGAATTATTTTTTTTTCTTTGAATACTTTCCCTAAGTAAACAAATAAACGATACAGAAATGTACTGAGGTAAAACAGCCCCAGATGACAGTTTCCCAATTTCCAGGATAATTCTGCTAGTAGTTTCCAGCCACCTATCCATCAAGTTATACGGTAACCACTAGATGGTGGTGGTGTATACTACACACGGAGTACCTTAACACTTTTTGCCTGGCTTTCTCAGAAACCTCAAGAAAGGAGAAACATTTCGGTACACTGTACAGACCTCCGCTGCGGTGTAAGTCAAAAAATATCCTTGATCCTTCCCAAGCAAGAGCCAAGTGCTTTAACTTGCTACAGGCTGTTGTGTCACAAAAGCTGCATAACAGAAAGTCTTCATACTTTGGAAAAATGTCATGCCCACTGTGATACAATTGAGCGCTGCAGGACATTGACAACAACAAAAATGAGGAATTCAGGAGTTTCTCTAGACTTCATTTAAAATAATCACATTCTGCCCCATCATGCTACAGCTTCCTTTGTTGAATTTAGCTCCATAATTGGCAGTGGAAACCTTTGCTTTCTCTCTTATGGAATTTATATGTTCTGCTGCTCTTCCTTCAAGCAATGTAATTAAAAGAACCTGCTTAGCATAATTAATTTGCAAGCAGGTTGGATGAAATGGGATTGTATCCCAAAGGATTTTTCAGCATTAAGTGAAAATACTTCTTCAAATGCACTGCAATCTAGAGTCTCCTGTATACCAATTTCTTGCATTTTGCATTTTAAAAGCTCTTCATTTTCAAAGGTGCTACATTTGGCAGCCCAGTTCTGAGTTGTGCTGCTGATGTAGACCTAGATTACACAGCTCATTCTGCAAACCACATGCCCCAGACTATCCAGCCTCTGAGTAGAGGGAGGCTGTGTAGTCAGAGCTCTTCCATGTTGAACTGCTTTTGCTGAAATTGACTTATCTTCCTCAAAAATCCTCACCCCAACCTGATCTGAAACAATAACATGGCATTTTAGATGTTAAAGGGAATATTATAGTCAGTCCTGCATAGCCAGCCAGAGGAACGCTGCAGGAACAGGGAGGGAGAAACACCTTCCCACAGGGAGCAGCTGGGACCTCTGCTCCTGCACGACCACTTGGACCAGCTGCGGTCGTCCCCCGCCAAGAGCAGTTCTCCCAACAGCACCAAGACCTGGCGTTATTCCTCCCTCAAGTTTAGGCCGTCCATAAGGACAAGGACATAGAGAAGGGCCCTTTGGTGCATCACCCCCACTGGCACCTGCTCCACCTGAGCAGCTGAGACATTGCCTACAACCCCGGCACAAAGCAGACCCACAGGACCCTCCCCTGCCTGTCAGCAGGCTCCAGAGGCACACGCAGGGCCCCAGCCCTTCTGAGTGCTCCCTACAATTAGCAGTCTACTAACTGTGACATCCACACTTAGCTTCTTTTTTTATTATTTTTTTTTTTAACTGAGACCCTGTCCCCTTCGGTGTGCAATGGAGACATTTCAGATTTCTCGAGCTCCCTTCCATGACAAACACATTTCCAAAGAGTGATAGTATGGCATGTATGATAGTATTCGATCATGTATGGCATTAACAGCTTAGCTCTAGAGACTTATATTTTCAATACAATCACCACTACCTGATCACAGCAGGCAAATGGAAAACCCTACCCCCAAAACTCATTTAAAGCTGATCATCCCAGATTAAAAAGAAAGAAGATTATTTTAATGATCTAACCTGAGAAAAGATCATTTGGGTAGTTTTACAGAAGGAAGTCCACTTATGATATGACACTGATGGACAAGTGATGCAGAAAACAGTCCAGCCTCCTTTGGTGAAATCTTTCAACCACTTGAATTTACATGGGGACTAACAGACTTGATGTTTGGCAGTACAAGGGATAGGCATTATTCCCTACTGAAGACTGCTGTGTTGTAGTGATGCACCTATTAAACTCAGCTATCATGCTGTTGTGGTTTCAGCCCAGCTGGTAACAAAGGACCATGAAGCAGCATGCTCACTCCTCCCCACTTGGCCCCAGTGGGATAAGGAGGAGAAAATATAGAGAAACACTCATGGGTTGAGACAAGGACTGGGAGGGGTCACTCACCACTTATGGTCACGGGCAAAAGACAGGCTCAATTTGGGGAAGAAACAAAATCAATTTAATTTACTACAAATCAAAACAAAACAAGGATAACGAGAATTAAAACCAAACCTTAAAACACCTTCCCCCCACCCCTCCCTCCTCCTTCCTGGCTCAACGCCACTCCCAGTTTTCTCTACCACCTCCCCACCAGTGGCACAGGGGGATGGGGAATGGGGGTTGAGGTCAGCTCGCCACACCTTGTCTCTGCCACTCCTTCCTCCTCAGGGGGAGGATTCCTCACTTGTCTCCTGCTCCACCGTGGGGTCCCTCCCACGGGAGACAGTCCTTCACCAACTTCTCCAACGTGGGTCCTTTCCGCGAGCTGCAGTTCCTCACAAACTTCCCTGGCACGGATCCTTTCCGCGGGCTTCAGTTCTTCCCGAACTTCCCTGGCGCGGGTCCTTTCCGCAGGCTGCTCTCCAGCCACACACAGCTTCAGCGCGGTTTTTACCATGGGGTTACGGCCATCTTCGGGAGGCTCCGCTCCACCATGGACCTCCCTGGGCTGCAGGGCCATCAGCCTCCTCAGGCGCCTCCTCCTCCCCCTCCTTCTTCACTGACCTCAGTATCTGCAGAGGTGTTCCTCTCACGTTTTCCCAACCCTCCCACTGCCGGTTCCCCTTCTTAAATCTGTTCTCCCAGAGGCGCTCCCACCGTCACTGATGGGGTCAGCCTGGGCCAGAGGCAGGTCCATCTTGGAGCCAGTGAAGCTTCTGGCAGCTTCTCACAGGAGCCACCTCTGCAGCCCCTCCCCTGCTACCAAAACCCCACCACATAAACCCAAAACATATGCAAACAGCAGTCATTTAGCAAGGTCATGGTTTCTAATGATTATATGATATTGCCTGCCAATATTATTTCTATTTATGTCCTAGTTATACTGCTTTTATAAGCAGTTATTTTCTAATGCAAGCTATTCATCAGGTAGTGAACTGGGTGATGCTGCTTAAGGTATCACTTGGGAGGGAAGTCACTAGATTTCATTTGTTGATTCATGACTGGAAGGATTGAATGTACATGATGCTGTTTGAGGCACTGAACTGGTCATTCCTTGGAAATCAGACATGAACCCCAGATAAATGTCAATCTAGCGATGCTTCTAAAATGTGTGGGCATTTGAGTAAATTCAGTTATTAAAAAGAGTTATTAATGAAGTACTCTTCCACACACAATCACTGTATCACATCACTGGAGTGTTAAGGGTCATATCACAACTAAAAAGCCATGAAAATAGTCTGCAGTGCATACCTGAAGCCTTGATTTACTATTAGGGAGGTTTATGAAGATCTGTATGCAAGGCTATTAATACAATCTACTAGGTTTTAAGCAATAAATTTAAATCAGAACAATAAGACAAAAAATAATGTAATACATTTTATCTTCTTTTAAATTATTAAGAGAATGGGAGAGAAACAAGAACTTGATTGCTTCCATAGGCTTCATAATCTTAATTGGTTAATATCAAATACTTCATTAAACTCTTTAATAATTGAGTTTCATTATTAAGTACAATATTGATTGAGCTATTAAACTTGTTAAACAGCGGACAGATAACCTCTTGAGCAGCAGACTCACAGGACCTCATCATTTCATCTCACAATCGAGTGCCCATGTGAATTCTCTTATCTCTAAGAAGGTTTAAGTGCATGTTGGGTGTCTTTCCTCCATGAGGGTATTATGGCCTCATGTGGATATTTGTTACATAAAACTTGTAGGATTTTTTTTTTTTTTTTTTTTTTTTTCTTTGTGGGTTTTTTTTTTTTT
>VYZV01029337.1:46021-56949 GCA_013401275.1 Pandion haliaetus | reverse complement strand
ATTTCCACCTCTAACCCAGACTGATTCTTACAGTCTGTACAGCAGTTATTTTGACACCCAGAACTTGTTTGGTACTTCTTCAACCTAAAGATAATTTAAAACATCTTATTTTAGTCTACAGTGCCACATTCCTTGAGCTCTAACTGCATTTGTTGTTTATATATTGCAGATTTACACATTGCACAAAGTTTTTCTCTTCACTGAACTCTGTACAGCAGAAAGGAAGAAATGACAGATTTTCCTATTCTGAATATTTGACAAAAGGTTTTACTTACTCCAGCTGAACACCATTTATTTGTGATTTTTCTCCCTTCTAAATAGGATGGCTTGTCAGCTTGTGTCACTCATTCTCTATTCATTTCCATCAGCTGTATCTCTGGCTCTCATGAGAACACTTCAGTTTTGTTGCAAGGCCCAGAAATATGATAATCAACAAATATTTCTAGGTCAAATCCATTGTCACAGTGTCAGTGTGTTCATGAGAAATACTGTTGCAATTAAACACTGATTTGCCACTCCAATTACTAGCAAGACAGATAGATACAAGATACAGTTCGGTTTATATAGATCTTTTTAAAATATCCCCTTTAAGAACTTTGTGAAAGGTAATCAGTTATACTGAAGAACTGAAACAGGAAAAATGCTTAATACTTTTGTGGTGTTTTGCATTTTACTGCTGTACAAACATTAACTAATTAAGCCTCACAATACCCAAGTGAGGAATGGAAGGAAGCATTATTACAGTTATATATTATAATTATACTGTCTCATTTAGAATTTCCTGGCTTATGACTTTTAAAGTAATTATTATAATTATCATAAAACTAATAAAAAGTCAGAAAAAAATTTTTTTTTTCAGTATGAATGCACTCTAAGCTAAGCAAAGAAAGAGTTTACAAATGCCTAAAAGCACGCTTTTTCTTCATGTATCTCAGCTTCTATTTTCCCTTTCTCCATCTGAGTCCACAGTTCATCTTGCTTCCACGAAAGGGAAGAAAATCAATGACCACAGTGGATCCTTGATTTTAACAACAATAGAAAAGAGTGTTAAGTGAGTTTATTTCTGTGATTTTTACTATTTGCTAAGAAAACATTATGAGATCTTGATATAAAACATTCTTATATGTTCCAAAGAACATTATAAAGTCTCTATGATATCTTGTAATTGGGATTAATTTTTAATTTATTATGTAAAATCGTTTTTATCTCAAATACCTTTCACCAATGCCTGGATTCCACTTCCCAGTTCTAGCCTTCTAACAGGTCACTGGCACCCCTTAGATACAGGTAGATAGATTCCTTCAAAGAATGGTTTCTGCCATCTCTTTCTTACATCTACCTTGTAATGAGATGATTTGCCCACTGATTTGCCTTTGCTCTCCAGTAATAAGTCCCACACGTTTCTCCGATAATACTAGAATTTTCAAGGTCTATGGGGACAAAATCCATTTTATTAACTACACAAAAGTGTCGTACAACATTTGAACTTTCAACTGGCTCCATCATAATAGCCAGTCACTGCAAATTCTTAGGAGTTAACCACAGCTCTATCAGCCTCTGGGAGAAGCTTCCTTATAAGGCCGTAATCAACTGAATGATAATTTGGAAAAGGATCTCAGGTAGTTTCTTTTAGCTGGAAGCACAGCAGTTGTGATAATTTCGTCATTCTTTTTTAATTATGTAGTGTAGACCTAACAGTACTAATGTACGTACAGTGGATCCAGCAGAACAGAAGAAAGAGAAGTAGTCTAATGAACCCCAAATACACACAATACTATTTTGCTGACAGCTGCTGGAAAAAGAAACAAAGTAGTAAAAAGATCTGATAATATCAAGCAGGTCAGGCCACGATTAATAGGGGATTAATAGGAAGATTAACATTCCTAACTTGCAATCCAGAAACTAACCAGAGCACTACTCAGTATTCTAGGTTGCCACCTACTACCTGCATACCCCTACCATAGCTTGGACATGGTGCTCAGTTCATCTGCCTATTGGAAGAGGAAATCACCATCAAATGCCATCAACAGAGGTTTTCCATAATATAACTCCTTTTCTGCAGCAAGTTGCCAATACAACCCCTGTGCTAGCTGTAGATAGTATTTTGACTGTACTTGCCTCATGACACTAGAAAGACCATCTGGCTGAACAGATCTGGTAATCTGATTTGTCTGGCCAATGAACTGAGAAAAACCACAACGGCTTGAATGGGAGTTTTCAGGAGTGCCCAGTCCAGCATCTTCTCTTGTGCACTTCCAGATACTGTATTTGTCCTTTCAGGATGAGCTTGGTAACAGATTATTTGCTTGTGGAAGTTACCAAGAGAGAAAGATTTTCCCCACAAAAGACAAAAAAAGGTGAACGTATACTCATCACAAAAAAATTATTTGTAAGGCCATCTGTCATTCTTTTGCAGAGTATATCATATGTTATAAAACAAGAAACTGGTAAAATGCAAGCCAAGTCTTGGTCCCACAGAAGGTGTCAAATCTCCCATGGATTTGAACAGGACCATTGGCTATTCAATCTGTTCATTTGTAGCCTTATTTAAAGACTGCAATACAGTTCTTCTCAGAACCATGTACTTTATTACAGATATATAACCTTAAACATGGAATGGATTGGCTAGATAATGTCCCCTGCCAACATTCTCTTCATCATCTGTCTTAATTTTTAAACCCCTTTGTTTTATATAAATATATGTAATTTTAAATCTTCCGAGGTCTACAGCAAGTTTACACTTATCCAGCCTCAATTTCTTCTCTTTTTAATTTCCTTTCATTCCTCAAACCTGTACTGTTTGACACCACCACTCATGTAACTGGCATTACTGCCAAAAAAAAATTAAAAAAAAAAAAAAAAGACAAAGAAAAAAACGCCAAACCTCTGACATAGCAAATTAGAAATGTATATGTTCAAAGATTAAAAGGAAGTGATTTAAAAAATCTTTCTGAAGACATTTCATTTTAGTTCAAGTAAATGATTCTGGATTGTTCTATTTCTTATAGTGCTTCTCAGCTCCACTAACAATGAATAATGAACACTCAACTACACCCACTCATTTTGCTTTGCTATACAGAATCTTGCCAGAGCTTGTAGACTGGTATTTTAGAAAAGTTTTCAGATATAAGGTCCTCCTTTGCATAAAGGATTGGGCTGGATTTCTGATGTTGGACTTCCCTTTTCTTAAGGTAAAGGGAGAGACAAATTAAAATGACCAAGCCCACATCATAGGCTGAATGAGCACAACTAACAGCAAACTTCTCATTAGGTTGAAGTCACAGCATCCCTTTCCCAACAAGGCAGAGTTGCAGAAATTCAAAAGCTGGAGAAGAAAAGGACAAAGGTACAGACATCACATCAGGCTTCACTACTCATCTAGCCACTGCCCTAGGAAAGAAGATGAGCTAGCTGAGAAGAAAAGCACATTGTGGTTAAGAAAAAGATGGGGATGTAGCTCAAGACTCTGCATGCCCAACAACCAGGATTAAGCGGGAATTTGGAGATGCCAAGGCTGCATCTTCTGGCCCACTCCAGGAAGAAGGAGGGTACTTTTCTCCTTGCGGGAGAAAACTTTTGCTTTCTCATTATATTGCATTTGGTGAATTTACCCAGGGATAGCAAGAATTGAGGCCCCAGTACAATAAACGAATTTTAACAATTCAAAAAGTGCATTTTTAGTCCGTCATGGATTACACTTAAGAACTATTCTCACTTTTGTCAAACTCCTACCCTCCACCATAATGCTTCCACTTCACTATACATGTGACTTGTGCACTGTTATTGCTCCCTTTTGTTATATGGCAAAGGATCTACACAGTAACTAGGGACTGCTTTTCTTGTAAAGAGGGGTTTTTTTCCCCTTGTTCTTTTGGCTCCAAGACATCTTGTCTGCACAGTAACATGACTTCAGCTGTCCCTTGACCCAGCTATTACACCAACATGCTGGCAATAAAACCTGGGAGAGACTTCTTCAACCAGCGAGCTACGTGAACTCACTCACACCACACATGTACAGGACTTCCATGGAATTTTTATACCATTCTAGGCTTTTACTCTACATAAAAGGGAAGGAGAAAAGGTTAAAAGTGTTCTTGCCCACTGATGTACTTCACAGTGACATGGGCCATCCCACAGCCATCAGTGGTTCTCTTAGGACTACGTATTTGCTTTCATAGCATTATATGTAGAACAAAATTTCTATGAATCTGGAAACTTAAATATAGCCCAAAGTATTCTGGCAATATGTAAAATGCATGCGCATGAGCCCAGAATAGATGAGAGCAAAGAAAATGATTGAGATGAACAATCACATGGAAATAAAGAACGTTGGGTACATGTATAGAAAATGGAAACAAATAACTGAAAACTGCCTGAAGGCAAGTACTATTGGCGATAATGCAGGGATAATGTTTTCATAGGGATTAACTGTTCTGGAGCACTTTTCCCATGTGTAAAGCACAACATAGTTTTTATTCAGATAGCTTGATTTGGCAGTCTCTTTATTGCTAGCAAAAACTATTTATTGTGCCTGTGCAGGAAAAATTCCACCCTTGGATAGCCAGAATGCAGTTCCTTTATCTCACACTGACAATTCCCCACTGGATAGAGCTCAAAAGCTAATTTCCCACTGATAGTCCACTTCTATAGGATGCCTATTAGAAGTTTGTGTGCCAAATTAATCATTTTCAAAAGTCTTTAATAAATTTGGCTATGCGTTAATGTAATTTTTATACTGAATGTGTTAAATTCAGGCTTTGGAAACAGTTTTGATTTCTTTGGCAAAATGTCATTATTCTTACAGAGAGGTACACCACTTTAAAAGAAACTGCTGAATACAAAGACCAGCATTTACCTTTTGTTAGCATTATGTTTTTACTCAGTTTTATTGCCCTGGACCTGCTGGTGATTTTCTGTATAAGCAGCTTAGTTTTCTGAGAGTGAAAATAGGGCTTCCTTACATGTTGGTTTAGAACATGTGCTCTTTTTCATGATTTTTCATGCTTCAAAGATACCCCAGGGTAGTAGATACAGGAAGCAGAAACTGTGCTTATTCTCCCTACACTTGGCTGTACATTAGAATTGGAATAACCCCAGAATTTATGTCTCTCTGAAAATAACATCAGGCCCATTAAACACCATTTTCCTGCTATACAGAAAAACTCCAGGGGAAAAGAATCTTAAAAATAAATGAGCAGATAGACTAATACACCATAGGGGCTAATTTGCGGCACAGAGTTTGCAATTCTAACACAAGGCCACTAATTTGTTGGGCTTCCCTTGTCATATACTGTATTTAACTGCAGCAAGAACTAATTGATAGATAAATAATTGCTTCTTCAAGCCAAGATTAATATTGCAGCCTTACGATTAAATTAATATTACTATTATAAACTCCCACTTTCAGAATCCTATTTTATATACCAGCATTTCTTCCAACTAAAATAAAATATAAAAGACATTAGATATGCTTTAAAGAGCTGTTCTGGACTTTAACCACAGGTTTTTTGCTGGCTTTTTAAGAAGCACCATACAGTGGAACTCAGAAAGTGTACCTTTCTCACACCAAGTGTTAATCTGAAGTATTACTTTTCTTTTACAACAAACAAACAAACAAATGCCATGTATAGACATTATATTTTACAAAGTCAAATATTGGGAACTATGACTTCCTAAAGTAATAGATGGAGTGTTAAGGCATCCCTTGCTCTGCACAAATGAGCAACAGAAGACATAAGATGAAAATTAAGTGTGCACTACCATTACTGTGAAGCTGATGCTCAGCTCTACCTTTCTGTGGCTCTAGATATAAACGAAACGCTATGACTGTATTCCTCCAAGAAAACTTTGGGATTTGGTCACCACTGAGCAATTGTGAACTCAAGAGTTGTGGATTACCACCTAAGTTACTTGTCCTAATCAAGAGACCAGGAGAAGTTTAGCGTGTGTATATGTTTGTACCAGGTTTACCAGTCCACACATAATATGACTCAATGTGCTGAAGATGCTTTGTACTGAAATGTAGACATTGGACCCTGAGGAAAGGAGATGTGTTCTACTCCTGAATGAAGTCAGGAGTGTTAATGGAGTACAGGGGATGGTACCCGACCTGCCGAAGTTCCACCAGCACCTGTGAGCGGGTAAGTGGGAAGCAGTGACTTAGTGGGAGGAAGAACTGCATCGGGGCTAAGGCATGCGTGTGTAGGTAGGGAGACTCTGAAGGGAACTAAGGACATCTGCATTTCACCAGGACCACATCCAAAGAGCATCACCTTCTAACTACTCGTGTTTAGCAGCTGGCTGAAAAGCAGCTGGCTGGAGTTTATTCTGGTGGAAACAGATCCATGCTAGGAGGGAGGACTCCTGAAGTCATCTGCAGGCTTTACCTGTGGTGTCCTGTGAGGCCTTCACAGCACAATTTCTTGTTTTAATTGGTCCATCCTTAGACAACTCCATCATTTCAGTTACACGGTTTAATTACATAATTATCCGCACTGACACATATTATAAAATTAGGCACTGTAATTGCTACATTAAAAAACACCAACACAATTAAAACTGTTTCCAGTACCAAAAAGGTATTTAGAAGAGGGACACAGATATAGTCAACATGAACACAAGAAGTAGCAGTAGCTGCAGCCTGCAAACTTGAAAGCAAATTGAAGGACTGCTCCTTTTAATCAGTTCTTGTGCATTTGGTAGTAGCCCTAGGGACAGGAATCACATAGTCGAAACTCATGTATCTTGGAATAGGGCTTTAACTGTCTCCTAGCCTGATCAGTTTGACAGGGAGGAGCAAATTAGTGAAAATCTGTCAAAGAAAGCTGTGAAGAGTCATGAGTATACATACAGTTGTGCAATTTCCTAGCAAGGGATAACAGCAATTCTAGGGTATATCCTTCCAAATGAAAGGGGACACAGGCATCTAGAAATAACTTTGTAATTGAATATACTACTGTTGAAAGCTGCTGACAAGGTCCATATAAAATCTTATTTCAATTAATGACCTAAGAATTTTTAATTCTTTTTTTTTTTTAGTAGCTTTGTTAACATGGAAATAATTCCCAATTGACTTTGATATTCACTTTAAGGTGAACTGTAGTGTTCATTTACACTTCTGCTTATACTGCTGTTTCTCTGGACTACAGGGAGAGTTTATTTAAAGCTGCATATTCAGTTCTGGGCAACCAGACAGCCAAACTTCACAACTTCTTATACAGGTGGATTTCACACCAACCTCTTCTGAGAATGTTTCATATGTATTTCACCAAAATGGCAGAATCTCCTCCAGTCTAAGTTTCCTTGTGTTGATTACTTTATCCTCTAAACCATATGTTTTTCTCATTTCATTTTGTTTGTGACTGAATATAAAATTAAGATAAATAGCTAATTCTCATGCCAAGTAGCGGTAAATCATCTCAATTCAGCAATCAATAGGTTTGTCGGTGCAAACAGTCTATTCCTATGAGCCTTAATTAAAGATGAAAAGATGGAAATTTACTCCGCTGAAGAAAAAGAAAGTTGATATCCCAAGGTACTGGAAACATTCAGACTATGATTAGTAGAAACCTGACTGGAATCTCAACAAATGTCTACATGATAATAAAAACTGCATTTAACTTGGCAACTAAGCGAGCTCCCAAATGTCTCACCATACCACAGAACACTGAAAAAACACCCGATGTTTTGTTACCTGCATACCTATAGCTACCCACAGCAGTGTGCATTGCAGTGGAAATAGTGATTTGCCATCTCAAAGTACCACAAGCAGATGGAGCAGGCTGAGACACAATGCATGGCTGCGACACCCATGATCCACACTAATCAGACCCCTTTAATTTTTAAAGTATTCATACCCAGTTACAGTGACTCACAGCTGTCCATCTGGGAAGCTCTGGAAGTACAATATCACCAAGGTAATTTAATTTTCTGAAGGACTGATGAATTCCCCAGGGAGAGAGGGGGAGGTGAAGCTGAGGCATGGAGTCAGAGACGTCAGTTCAGGGTGAAGGGACTCAGTTCAGAGCACCAAGTTCTCGTCCACACCATATGAAACAAGAATGCTGGTTTCAGCCCCAGGCCTTGTGTACAAGTGAGATATTAGAAGCAGACTTTGATACTAGAAGAAAACACTTCAACATTTTGAAACAAAATACTTCAAATCATATTAGTTTACTACAGTGCTGAAATGAAGTGCCCTGGTTTCAAAGGCTCCTTCAGGAACCCTGTAATACCAAACAGCTTTTTTTATATTTTAAACAAACAGAAATGTTTACAGTTCAAGAAATGTGGCGAGCTGAAGTCCCTGAAAGACCTTAGTTCACTTCATCTCAAGTAACATGCTTACTAGCCTTCAGAACAAGTTTTAGGATGATCCAGTTTTCCAAATCAAAGTTACCAAAGACCTAAAATACAGGTTTCCACTAAGACATGGTCACAGTTTAACTGTAGAGCACAGATCACAGTGTAGATCCAGAGTAGACATTTGATTAAAATCTGGCCAGAAATGCCATACTATAACGTGCATGTATGTCCCCAGGAAGTCATTCCCAAGCCATTCTGTAGAAAGAAAAAACCTCACTCCAAAAAAATAAAATAAGGGCCATTTGTATTTTGACCCATGAAATAATTTCAACTCTGACCTTGCCAAAGACATCAAGCAAGTGGTTTAACCTTTTTGTATCTCAACTGGCCATACATAATATAGAGGCTTTATATGCTCCATTCATGATTATTTTATTTAGATTGTAAGAGAAGGAAGTATCTCTGAAAAAAGTACAGTCAGTATCCTGACTGATTTCCACTGCACATCCTCAAGGGTTTTCATTGGTTTTGTGAACACCCTTCATTGTGATGAGAAGGAAAGCACTGAGGTGGTATGAAGCGAGCTAGGAAATAGGAAGTTTCAGGAGGAAAAAAGTCCAAAACACTTGCCTTTGCAACAGGTTGGGTAAGGGTTGTGAACCACTGATCAGTCTTGATGACTGCTCTGAGGACTACTTAACAATGATAAAATAAGCATTGTTACAACAAACAGTAGACCTGAATACCATAACAGCTACGGGACTTGGTGCTGACAGTTTGTTGGTTTTTATTCTTTGAGGTCTTTGATACCTTGTGTTAACAATCGTTCTCTCCATCCAAGCTGCACTACTCCTTCTGTACCATCCTTCAGGGAAATCATAACCGTATTAATGAATTCAGTGTTCTGCTACAGAAATAATTACGGTATCCCACATTCATTGTTTTGATTTCTCTGAGGAATCCAACACAGAGCAAAGGTGAGCTGTAAAGGAACAAGGTCTCTTATAAAAAAGCGTAACAGTTTTTGGAACTGGCTTCCTTCAAAATAAAAGATGAAGTAAAAGTAATTTGCATGTTATTGTTGGAAGATTTACCCAGCCTGGATTATTTTATTGGGCTATGTTGGAAACTAGGGCATGCATCCACATGGTGAGATTTTTAAACATTCTAAGCTGGATTGTCTTGCCCTGGCTGGACATAGTCTCTTCAACGCTTGGGACTTGATGCTAGTTTAGAGTGCCTCCAGGAACCACATATAAACACAGAATTACAGGACTATTCAATACTTAGTAATAATCAGAGGTTTGGACTAAACCTTCACATCCCCACACATCTGCTGACTCTGTAAGCCTGGAGATGCCTTTGGACAGTCGAACTGTTTACGGATTCATGTGACCATCATTCTTGCCTCTCACAGAGGCAGTGTCAGCGTATGTTACTGAATTGTTTAAGCATCAGGAAGATTCATCCCACTAGCCTGGTCACTCCACAAGCTGCTATTTGGAGCAATTAAGATTTAGCTATTTAGATTTCATCTCTTAGAATTGTCTGACTTCCTCATTTTCTAGATTTAGAGTCTCCAGAGATCGTCTGGAGGATATCGGCCATTATGTGCTCTGCAACAGCAGCAAAGAAAAATATACTTTGGCCTTTAAAATTAGCCACTAGCTAAAGCTGCAAAAAGAAAAGGACTTGTCATTCTTTGCCTCTGAAACTGTGTTTCTACTAACTTCAGGACACTTACTCTCACCACTCATCCATACAGACTTAGTTTTTATATAACTACTGCCTTTAAATGACAGCTAGCAATGTGTACGTTCTTCACACATTATGAGAGGAGCTCTCCAGACTCTCAATCCAGCTTGCAGGACTGAAAATTAATGGAGCTTGTACCAGACTTCACAGTACTTGGGTCTCACAATGATAAACAATTTCAAGAGCTCAGTACAGTCCTAAGCATTTAAATAAGGATGAGAAATGAAAACTCCCATTAGTGAGATTAGGATTTCAATCTAAACTGACTCCATTCTACATTGTTAAAGGCTCTTAGTATCCAGTGTTGTGATTTACAGCCATATTTTCAGAACAGTTCATTATCCAGCGTGCTTGTCCTCTTCTGAAAATTACTGTTTTCATTTTACTTTGCAGCTTAAATGAGAATCCATGTTTATTTACTGTATTTTATTTTTCAATATGGTTGCTGATCTTTAAAGCTCTGTTTCCTAAAAACAGATTTTAAAAGATGTTCCATAGAATATTAAGTCCAGCCATTATTTTTCCTGGGATCAGCGCAGAGACAGAAATGCAGCAGAAGGGCATGTTACCAGAATCCTGCCCTTCCTCAAATCATTCAAAGTCAGCTTCAAAGTTAACACTGCCTTCGGGGTTTGTTTGATTTTGTTTTTATACGTAAGAAGCATTCTGGCCCTTTGTTTTAAAATTCATGCAGCGCAATCTCAGCTTCTGCTTGAAACATATAATAAGCCTCTTATGTGGTTTTCTAGTAGACATGCATTTTGGCACAGCACCTGCCTATTCATGATTATAAGGAGAAGGAGGAGGAGGAATAATGGCAAAAGCAGTTTTGCATGGAAAACATCCAGGCAACAAGACCACGCCTTTTT
>VYZV01029337.1:23656-45980 GCA_013401275.1 Pandion haliaetus | reverse complement strand
GTATGAAAAGCGATTGTAATATCTTTTGGTTTTAAAGTTACCAGAACCCAATTTTAATACAGCTTTGGAGCACTAAACATACACTTCATCCTGAAAAGCACTCTCCTGTGATAATGCTGGACCACAAATACATTTGCTTTTCAGCATACTGCCTTTTGGATTCTGCTATATTAATTTTCCTTTCACAGGAACTTTCACTGCACTTCTGGTGAAAGGTTTTTTTCGGTTTAGAAGAATTTGTTTCTAACAATTTTACTGTAATTGTCTCAAACGTGCAGATTTGCATTAAGTGCTTAAGGAATGCATTAAGAATCTTTACCTCAAAGATTGTTCTACACCACGCCCCCTCCCCCAAAGCAAAACTTCCACTGATGCCAATAATATTACTGTTATTTCTTTCTAGCCTCTATTTGACTATCTACATATGTGCTGCTTCTTATAGAACCACCTGGTAATGTCCCTGCATCAGAGCAATTCGTTGCTTTACTTGTTTGCATCCAATGCTATTTCTAATTGTGTCTAACGTAACAGTAATAGTTCTATTATTCCATATCAGTTTTAAAATTTCAGTAACACAGCAGTACTATTAACCTGTTTAAGGATTTTTTAGAGTCATGTTTATAAATAAATGCATATGATGTTTTCTGTGTTGCAGTTAAATTTAGGTGGTGCATCCAACATATTGTCATATTGTCCAGGAAGACTGCTAGCACCCCAAACGTGATCTTGTGGAAGGTAGCAACAGCATGGGCTAAAATCATTGTATGAGTAGATACATCAGTATTTTTGATAATATGCATGATTTCAAAACATGCTGTAGTTCTTTAGCAATACAGGATTGGTATTATATACCTAAATATATTAATTATACTAGGTATAATATACCTAACATAAAAAGAACTGCTATTATAGGGAGAACTTAAGCAGCCAAACCACACTTGTAAAATCAGTACAGCTCTTCCAGTTAAAAGAGATGAGCCCAGAAAAATCAGTTTCTGCCAGTGCAACTGCATCTATGTCAGAAGCATCTGTAAACACAGCTGTGCTGTTCTGGAATCCCACTTCACAGCCACTGAAAGCCTGAAATGCAGCTCTAACGTAACATTTTGAGGAGCTCTGTGCCATCTTTAGAAAGATACTAGTCTGTCTTGAAAATCTGGATAGAGAAAAAGAGGCTGCAAATATACCCACTTAAATTTCAATAGATTTTTTTGAGATTCTTTTGTTGTACACGTGTTAAAATGAAGGACTAGAAATCAGTTCCCTTCAAGGCAGGAAATGTGAGCTAAAAGCCAAAAATATGACAAATCATTTGATTATAATTAATCAAATATAATGACTACATTTTTTTATTTAAACGTTATCTATAAAACCCCAAAACATAGCTAAATAATAGATGTGCAATAAATTCGCAAAGTAAATTACTTTATTTAATGCTAACATTACATCATGATCACTCCCAACCCTACCCTTCCAGTTGAAGGACCATTGGTGCTTGTTTCTGTTATTAATCTAGAGGATATGCTTCTCATGTTCAGTGACCCACTTCCAAGAAGTATCACAATATAGAAGCCTATTTTCCACTTAATAAACATGCATAAGTCCTGTGAACATTAGCACTGATTATGCACACTTACACACTCTAGGGCATATTCATCTAAACCCAGTGAATTCAAAACATCTGAAGGAAAATGTATTTGGCCCTCTAGACTGCAAGAAACCCTAAAGAATGACAGGAATAGTCCACAATGTTTCATTGGTATATTTTATTTTAATGACACTTTGGTATGTTAATTCCTTCAGCTCTCTGCCCACAATGCTAATGATTTTTTATTAAGATAAAAAAATTAAGAACTTTTTAGGATAGAAAAAATGAAAATTAAGAAACCAAGCAAGGATTAAGCCTAATGGTTAGGATATTCTCTTTGAAGATGGAAGCTGTAGGTTCCAGCCTGTCTGATGCTACTTATCATTATTTCCTGCAGAAAAAGAGGTTAATTGGGATATTGCCAGCAGCCCAGAAGGGCATATCTTATCACAGGTAGAGCAGTGAGAGGGTGAGCAGTGAAGATTCAAATTCTTTACAGGGACATACATGATAATTGATTCAGAGTTTCCTACAGCTTGATGAGTACTTAAACCACAGTGGTAAAGATAAAGCATTCACATTATCTTTGTTACTTAAGACAGAAAGAAAAAAGGACTCCATTCACTTGATTTTGCTTTGACTTCTAATGTCCTAGACAGTTCTCTGCAGGCGAGGTTTGAAAGGTGTGACTCCCATATGAAAACAGATTCATATGCCCTGGAGAAATGTGGAATTTTATGTAAATCTCTTTCCTGAGCATTACCTTGTGGTTTTGCCTTGGCACAGTTGTTTACAACATGCTGGCTTGAGATTCAGCTTCCTCAGAACGGTGTCCACAAATTTCTCCCCTTCCCATGCTCTGTGCAGACTGTCGGGACAGCTAACTTGGTGTTTCAGTATTTAGGTCCCTTTGTGGCTCTGGGCTTACAACATATAAACAATTCTTCAATAAACTATTTCAAAAACTGCTGAAGCATTCACCTCATTCAGCATAATGGAGGGAAACATGAGCCCTAGTAGCCTGCCACAGATTCTGGATCCCAAGAAGAATCTATCCACCCAAAATGTACCAATATTTTTAAAGAACCAGTCAGATTGCAGACAATGCTAAATATGCAACACTATAAAGGATATTTCTGCCTATTAGCTGCTTATTTAAAATAGGTGTTCTTGACTAAAAATTTTTATAGACACTTCCACTAAAAGTGCTGCAAATAATTTTTTCTGTAGAGTCTGTTTGTGTAACTGCTATTTATTTTAAGCACTGCATGGTTTGTATTCATAATGGAAACTTCAATAGCAAAGGCTTCCAAGCCAAGCTAGACTAATTCTCCTTTTAATCATTACAGTCTTCATCTACATCAGTAAACAGCACAGTACAATTGATGCAAATATGTAGAGTGGAAGAGTTAGTGTTAAGGACTTGACATACACATCACATGTGTTCTGGACATTTTACTTCAGACCAACTCTAGCTTATTAGCAGGCATTAGGTACATTAATACATTAGGTGTGATTCCAGGGCACATCTTCTAGTTAAGTTTCATCTGAAAAACAAGCAGTTTATGTGCCCCAAGGCTGTGCATACCACTCTGTAATTATGATGGAAGTAAGTGTGGATAACCAGGAAATTCACCCCAAAATATTACTCCTGATATAATCTAAAATGGTTTTGCTCCTTAAGCTGAGATTTTCTACTGTGTGTGAGTAAAAGAAAAGAAGAGCTTTCTTTGCATCTTAGTTAGATGACCAACTTTCATCAATACACATGAAAGTGCACCACACAAATCTCATGAACAAAGAAACAGCATAATCTTAAGAAAATGTAAATCTGAACTGAAGGTAAGTGTTGCATTTCACTTCCAAATATATTGATTTATGGAAATCTTCAATAAAATCCAGTTCAGCCCAACAGATAAATGTCATCCCTCCCAACTATAAGTTCACACAGAGGAATTAGTAATCAATACATGCTTCATACATTTTCACCCTGAATATGCATTAAAGGAACTGAAATGCTGTAAATGTAATGATAATGATTTGGGTCTCCTGCTGGTGGCTTCTCCTGGAAAGATCAAATTTTGCATCTGGGGTTCTCTCTGCAGCCAGCAGCCAGGGCAGGCAGAACGTCCTACATAGGAGAAGTCGCCACCATGGCCAACATTCAGACTATTAGCTCCTCGGAGAGCCTAGGGCCATTATTTTACAAGCATTTCTGTGACAGAAGGAGAAGTAAAGCTCTGAATTTACTGCACCTAATCATATTTCTCCTATGCAAAATTAGTATTTTGCCCTGTATATAGGCATTATATATATAATGACAATAAACTGGACTAAATATCTGACAATACCATTACAGAGCAGATCTCAAAACCCGTAACTACCAAAGCAAGGGAGACAATCTTATTTGATGTGCATATCTAAAAATATAAGGCCATAAAACTAAAAGCCAGATATTGCAGCTTAGTAAGACTACAGAGCTGTCTCCAAATTTCAAGAGCAAAATACTGCTGTGCTCTTTGTGTTATTTTTTGCACTACCTTTTTTTTAAACATATTTAATTTATTCTCTGATATTTCTTCATGAGTAAAGTATCTTGCGAAATACCTGTGAACACTTCAAATGCCTCTTTGAAGAGAGGAAGTCCTAACAGTTTCCAGCTATTTTCATAAGGTATCTTTCCCCACAACACACAAAATCACTAAAAAAACTAATTTAATCCCTTTACTGTGATTTGCCAAAAAGAAAATAATGATTTCTAAAGAGTTAAACAGTTGACGTACTTTATTAGGCACCCATATTTTGTAAAGACCATTTACTTTCCTCAAAAACAGGTATGAGAAATGATTAGATGTCTGATCTTGCTGGATGTGCACCAAGTACTGTTTAAAATGGAAGCAATAAATTATCAGTTAATAACAAGCACGATACCTGAGCCAGTAAAAATTATTTCACCTGAAAATAACAGTTATTACAAAGTCAGTTGTTTCTTAAGAAAAGGATTGTGAAGCAACATCTTGAGCCATAAATATTAAAATATGAAGACAGAAGCTTATTTATGTAAGCTGGAGTTAGCAGTTTTTGTTAGACCCTTCATTAGAAGGAAAAAGGGGCTAGGTAATAATTTGCAGTGATCTGTTTCAAGGCTGAAGAAATTTAGGAAAGGACTGTAGCATGCATTTAAGGGAAGACAGTCGCACTTGTCTGCAGAAATTGTCGGTGTGCTCAATATCGACTACTTACATTTGAAAGGCTTTTTTATTTTTATTCAGCCTCACATTGTATTTATGAACCATTATGATCCTACTGTTCATCATCACCATCCAATATTTTTCCTAATTAAAATTACTTTGAAGTCTCTGACCTTTAGGCAGACACTCGATTATGAATTAAAATATAATTATCTTTGTAACATGAATACACTTCTTATGCTGCCCCCATGCTCTTCTTATTACAGAATAAATACATAATAAATGTAAGGAAAAGACTACATTGAACTTGATAAAATAATGAAAAAAAAAAAGAAGAAAATAAACCGAGCAGTCTAGTTTTCCTTTCCTATATAACAAGGGCAAAGAGACAGTAGGGAAAAAATAAAGGAAATACTTAAAATTCAGAGAAAGAAATTCTTTGTGCACAGTGCGTAATTTATTTGCAGGACATACTGCCACAAAACTTCACCACTTTTTCTGAAACCAAAAGGAGGACAGTCTTTCACATGAGTAGGTCCAGCAATCACATGGTTTATACTCCAGCGGTATTACACGAATAAAGTACCGTTTATTGAACAGGACCACAACCACTCTTTGAAGGAGAAAGAGGCCCATAAATTAGAGAGTGCAGAGGATATATTTCTTGTGAGTAAATCACGGCTCTTTTAAAAAACTTTTGGTTTAGGTCACTGTAGCTATATGAATCACTGGTGTGATGAGGGTAGCACTTCCCATTTATCTCCTCATCTTCACCATTGCTCCTCCTAGCAAAGGTATTCCTTAGTCTAAGTGACTGGCAGCTGTTGACTATATGTTTGCTTTACATTACCTTGCAACCTTTTCTAGGGCCAAATAATAAGAACTTAATAAATAACTTACTTTTACGTAGAGCTGCTGAAACTCCTCAAGATTCAGTCTACCACTTGGACAGTCCTTTAGAAATCCTTTGTACCACTGTTTTAGCTCATGTTCATTGAACTCCGTGCTCTTCACCAGATCTTCCATCACCTCAGGGGCCAGCTTGCTATTCTGTTTCCCCATTCTGCCTTAAGAAGAAATAAATTAATACAATTAGCCAAGTTGCTGTGAACATTTTAAACTGGAATTAGCGACAAAGCTCGAACTCATCACTTGTTTCATACTCACTGCTGCTTTTAGTCAAACGCAACTTCACGGATTTGCTAGTGAACAGGAACCTAAGCTATGCTTGAATATTAGAGGCCGAAAATGGTGAAAAAGACAACATTCTTCTTTCATTTAGGAGTCTTAAGGCCTGGAGACAGACTGCTCATTTGCATTCAGATTAAGTAATTTCTAGCTTTTCTTCACACTAAGGCTGAAAAAGATGACTTCACTTTTTCTTTGAATTTAACAAAAATTTTTCACAGATTCAGAAATGTCCACAGAATTCCTCTTTATCTTTGTCTTGAAAATTTCTTCTGATATGACAGCCACATTAGCAACTACTCCTCACAGGTACAAGGTTGTGGACAGGCTTGTAACGTACAGCACTAGATGTTCCACTGGGAGAAAGCAATACAAGAGTCCACATACTTGGTCTTAAAAAATTATTAAACCAAACTGGGAAAATAAATTTAATTCTTATATATATGCACATATATGTGTATATATACACGTATGTATACATATAAGTATACATTTACTGCATAGTTGATACATGATAGTTTATATTTCATCACTGTTAACTCCAAAGATATCCACTATGTCATATACATTTTGTATACGCATTTATAAATATTCAACATAAAGCATACAGAAATACAAAATATGCTTGTGTGTATAGATGAATACAGTAATAACAGTACTATTCATGTTGGCTCATTGAGGTATTTCCAGATCCTTTGGTGTTTGAGCAAAGATGTCCTGTGAGAGAACTTTTGAGAAATCCTTTTCTTTAACTTTTTCCCATTCTACAGTTTGTTTCATGACAGATGTCTTTCAGTTATTTTTTAATCAGATGACAGACAGTACTTAACTTGTCCCGTACAGAAGTGCAAAGCGATGAATAATTTCTTTCCTGAGCCTAGCTTAGCATTTCCATTTTTATCTCCCAGTATAGCATCTGTCTCTAATGACAGCACCACATTGAATGCATTGATTTCTAGTCCATACCACCACCCATTCCTGATACTAATCTATTGCTTTTGGCATATTCCCCTATTTCAAAGGGGAAGTTTCTTTCTCCTCTAAAGAACATACTTTGCTCTGTTCCAACAAATCAATATATTTATATAATTTCCTTTATAGGAACATTCCTTGAGCAGGTGCAAAGTTAACCATTCCTCCTGGTCTGTGTGTGGCCAACACATCCCCTGGTGCCATACTACCAGCAGCACCAGGTCTCTTCCTGAAACACCTCATGGACCCTCTCCCCTTTGGCCGTGGTCCTCCCCAGCCTGTCCTGACCCCCTCCCCCAGCCCTCAGCCCACCAAGACAACCAGGGCTGGCAGCAAACCTCTTTGTCAAGACAGCACATGACTTGGCTGCACAAACATCCCTGACACTGAGAAGGAAGGTGTCTTTCATCAAAGCATTCAGCTGGTACAGAGTTGGGAAATTCAGTCATTGGAAAGTACAAAATGCCACAACCCATTGGGCTAGAAACTCCAGCCAGAAATTTCTCAATGCCTTTGTGACACGGCTGTTAGACAAGTGCACTATGTTGTGCACAGATGTAACTGGAGGTGGAAGTGGGCCACCATTTCTTGGTGTGCTTCCAGCAAGCATATCCTTCCCCAGGCTATGCGTATCCTTCCTCTACCAACCCTGTGAGATGCTGCAGTGCTTTTGTGCTCGAGGCCCTGCATCTTCTCTGAACTACAAGAACCTGCTGCAAGCACTCACACAGCTGTTAATGAAGGGCAGCACACTGCTTGCTCTAAACTTACTTTGAAGCTTTGCCAAGCTCCCATGCACATGTTTTGGTAAACTTAACACAAATACGGGAGAGTTCTACCTTTCAGTCAGTTGCCACCGGCCTAATTGTACACACAGATGTCCAGAAATTAGCTGTTTTGACTAAACGATGGGTTTGCAATTTATAGTATTTAGAACAATTGCCCAGTCTTATCTTTGAAGTCCCCATCTTCTCATGTATGACATTGACCTAATTTGGCATAATCTGAATTTAAATCCCATGGAGACTAAACTATACTAATACAGCTATTTCTATAGCTCCAACTCAGATGGCTTTTAAGTGAAACAATAGACTGTTTTATTTGTTTTAATCTTTAAGGGGCCTGTTTATTTTCCCTCTTTTCTTTTTTTTCTTTGAACTGTGTTACCCTTTGCAGTCACAAGGTGCTTTGCTTAGGACCCACAGGACCCTTAAGGATTCTCAGCAATTATAGTAACTACCTTAGGTAGATTCATAAGGCATCTTCTGGCTCTCTTAATTTAGTCAAATGAGCTTTTACTTGACTCTTTTCACCTGGATTCTTATCCCATTAATATTTAAGTCAATGACACTTATACATGAAAAAAAGCATCTTCAGCGGGCAAAAATCGGGTGGTTTTCTGTAATAGCAACTTTTCTGTATTTATTGTGTTAGCTTTACAGCCCTTGGACCTGGCACTACACAGAGGTAGAAGCAGTCAGGACTGTGAATTTCAGCACCACCTTCCAAAGTTACCTATGTTGTTTTCAGTAATATGGACATAAAACACTATAGAAAATGGAGTGGGTCCACGCGTATATAAGAACACACGACTAAAGAGCTGGACAAACATATCCATACATGACCTTTTCTAACATCAGTTTGGAGAAACATGACACCAGTTTTGTGCCTCTGTGCTACAGGACCCTTCTTTTGGTCAGCTGCTTGTTCTGCCATAGGTTGTCCAATAAGTCCCAAACACCTTCCAGCCATCCCTGATGTAGTTCACTGTATAATATCCTCTAGTAAATGAAAACCACAGCTGACATCTTGATAAACAACTTCAGAAACTATTTTTTCCACAGAACCAAACCAGTATTTAAAGAAGGTATAATTTGGGACTGCTGGGTTCTGTACTCTTACTTACTGCTCCAGCACAGTATGGTGCATAATCTGCCGGGCTCTGTTTGAGGCAAGGGACTGAACAAGCTGACCAAGCTGGTCACAATGCCTTCTTGTAATTAGAGGCACTCATTCTTTCTTCTCATTTTAAAGTTCTTTTCTTATGGAATTGAATTACAATTTGCAAGAAAGCTCAAGAGTCTCATATAATTATCAAATATAAACTCACACTTCTGGCTGTGAGAGATCCGGCTTATTTGGGAATAAAAACTCAAATACATAGATTATCTAGTTAATCATATTCTAACATCCTCTAGAGTTTCATTGAATCCCTTATTATTATTGAAAAAGTACAATCACCCATTAGCAACGAGTATGCCACTGCCAACACATTTAATTTTCTAAAATGAAAACTATTTTTAATTAACTTATAATCATGATTTCCCAAACATGTTTTCTCCTTGTGAAAATCTATGAATATGCATAGGAAAAGACAGGAGACAACAGCTGCACAATCACTAAGTTTTCAAGAGGAGGAAAGGTCATTCTGCAAGCATTTCTTTGTTTAGTAAATTTTATTCTTTTAAACTATAAATTTGCTTCCAACTTCCATGCTTCCAATCATGCAATGTGACAATCCAAACACTGTTACTCATCTTCTGTTGCATTTTCTGATTGGTAAAAACCATGAAAAGGGAAAACAAACAAACAAACAAACAAACAAAACCAAACAAAAAAGCAACATGCTTCAATTCCAAACCATCGTGGGGCAGAGATTCATGATACACAAGGAACCTGGTACATGGGTGGCACTTAGCATCAGTAAGTCTCTCAAGTCTGTTCCCATTGAGATTACTCTGGCAGGAGAATGCTTATTAATATTAGCAAGGCCCACACAATCCAAATTAGAGATCAAGAAAAATACTAGAACTCTACTGTTGTGCTACAAGTAGCAACAGCAATGAAGGCTGAGTTTAAAAACACATCCTCTTGGCTGAAATGCTGCAAAGACGCTGCCTGCTACGCAGAGAAACAAGCTTAAGAGAAATGGTTAGTAAAGTACTACTTCCATACTTCATTAGGTAACACCTTAATAGCTGCTTTTACATGTCCATAGGAGGGTCAGATTTAAAAGATGGAATTTTATTAAACAACCGATCGCCAACCTGAAGCAGTCTGGGCTGTGTCAGCAGCAGGCAGGGACAATATGAGGAGGTATTTGCCTGCTCCTTGCCCCACTGGACCTCAGGAGGTCCATGCCAGCCAGCCCAGGAAGCAGGAAAGGGCTGCAGGAGCAGCTGGAAGTTACTCTAAAATGACTCAGCAGCATGGCTTAGCAAACTGATTTTATACGATTTACTGGGGGCTTTGGAGGTAACGGGTACTAAGTCACATGCAGGAGGAGGGAGACAGTTCCTCCAGTTTTAAGACCACACCTGGTTTTAAAACAGTTTTTCCCTGTTTATATCTTTTTTTTATATCTTTCCTGAAATGCTATCACACATCCCACACATGCTTGTGCTGTTTCAAAAGCTCTCTGCTCTCCACACAATCATCATCCAAACCTCCTGGCCAATGGCAAGGGTTTTTCCCTGGAATATTTTACAGCAGTTCCTGCAGAGGTTTACCAGGTCTGCCTCTCCCACTGGGCTTGCCAGTACTAAACTGCCAGTGTGAGCACAGTTTTACAAACCAAAATTTTATTAAAGACCTAAGAAGTAGAAAAAAAAAAGTTAAAAGTTCAATAGCAAAACACGACTTACGGAAGCTTGTTTGCTGTTTAATGATTTCAAAACACCCCCAAACTGTTGCTAACACAGCTCTACTCCCACCTGCTTCCTCTTTCCCCTCCTCTCTGTTCCCCTTTGGCCTCTTCGGCAAATTTTCAATGTTCAAAGGGACGAAGTGCAAACATATATAACTCTGGCTGTTCCTAAGGAAGAGTAAACTGAGTGCTGAGGAAGATTTCATATTTGTGCTGAAAAAGGACTCAAATTCCTTTGAGAAGACGGCACCAACAATGTCCAACCATGTCCCTAAAAACCCAGTTCTGTGTCATTTTGCCTGCTTTCCTTAAATCCAGTTATATAAAACCATTTTCTTTTCAAGTTGCATTAGGAAAAGTGTTGCCAGCAGGTTGAGGGAGACGATCCTTTCCCTCTGCTCAGCACTGATGAGACACATCTGGAGTGCTGGGTCCAGTGCTGGGCTCCCCGTACCAGACAGACATGGACTTACTGGAGTGAGTCCAGTGAAAGGCCACAAAGGTGAAGGGACTGGAGCATCTGTCACACAAGACAAGGCTGAGAGAGCTGGGGCTGTTCAGCCTGGAGAAGAGAAGGCTCAGGGGGTCTTACCAATGTGTGTCTAAATACCCATCAGGGGGAAAAAGATGGCAGAGCCATCCTCCTCTCAGAGGTGCCCAGAGAGGCAAGGGGCAATGGGCAAAAACTGAAATACAGGAAATTCTGTCTGAATGTAAGAAAATGCTTTTTTACTGTGCATGTGATCAAACACTGGAACAGATTACCCAGAAAAGTTGTGGAGTCTCCATCCTTGAAGATACTCAAAAACAAATTGGACACAGCTCTGAGCAATCATCTCTAGCTGACCCTGCTTGAGCAGGGGGTTGGACTAGAGCATCTCCGGAGGCCCCCTCCAACCTCAGTGATTCTGTAAAACAGTTAGGGGGAAATGAGGCAATCATACTGCCCAACTTTTGGTATCCACAGTAGCTGCCTAGTTTCACTGAAATCCCTCCATGAGTAGCTGAGAGAAAAAGGGCTCAGCTGAAGGATCAGTTGGAGAAGATGTGCTGGTGACTGCAGTCACATCCCTCCCCTCACTGACTCCAGTTGTGCAGGGAGATTTGCCTTATGTCCCTCGGCACAGGCACCTAACTGAACAGGGCTACCCCAACTTACCTGAGTATATTTTGCCTGCTTTGACACCTGCCCATGTTCACGCTCTTGTTTTCCCAGTAATCCTGCATGAAGGGGGTGGTCAACCAACACCTCAGCAGCCTCATGAGGTCTGTGCATTAAATGAGTTCCGTTGTATGGTGCATGTTTTTCTTGCTCTTCCCTGGCTCTGGGAAATGGGAATGAGTCGTGTGGACGATGCCAGAAGCAAATGACAACACTCACTTTGCCAGCTCAGCTGTGCTGGCAGGCACTCATTAGGTTGGAAGGAAAGCTGTGGTTCATCCCCACCCTTCTGCCCGTTCCCAGCCCACAAGCTCCCACAGGAACGTGCTGACTGCTGGGGACTACATGTGAAATCCAGGCGTTGAGCAGGCAAGTGTGGCGGGTGTCTTTGCAATCTTTGATACAATACATATCTATAAAGAGTACATAAAACACTGTATAGACTCCAACATACATACATATATAGGGGTAACAAAACCCCAAACAATTAAATGCTGAGGAAAGCAGAGAACTATGTCTATCACGTACAATAACAGAATAATTTTCATGTTATTTTTAAGCAGGCTGTTTATCAAATTTCCAGCTGTGTGCTGATAATAACTATAACTCCTGACAACTCCCAGCATTGTTCCTTTCCCCTCAGGCTATTCCTGACACTGCCTTTTCTCTGCTAATGTCAGCATCAGTGACAGACAGAAGCAGGCTATCAAGCCACACAGATGCCTCATTCCTTCAGATACACTTATTGTTTCACAGAAGAAATTTGGAGCCGTAGCCTGCCTTTCACACACAAAAACCCCAACGATCTCATACCAAAATCCCCATGGAAATAAATACCCAAGGAACCATATGTGTGGAAAAGAAGAGGAATTTTCCCATCCAAACCATGAACAAAGGCTACAACTAAAATGACCTCATCCAATGGCAGTGCTTCAATGACACCAAGCCGAGTGGTGCAGCTTATACACTTGAGGGAAGGGATGCCACCCAGAGGGACCTCAACAGGCTTGAGGACTGGGCCCATGCAAACCTCATGAAGTTCAACAAAGCCAACTGCAAGGTCCTGCACCTGGGTTGGGGCAATCCCCAGTATCAATACAGATTGTGGGATGGATTGAGAGGAGCCCTGCGGAGATGTTGGGGTACTGGTGGATGAAAAAACTGGACACGAGCCGGCAATGTGCGCTCGCAGCCCAGAAAGCCAACTGTATCCTGGGCTGCATCAAAAGAAGCGTGGCCAGCAGGTCAAGGGAGGTGATTCTCCCCCTCGGCTCTGCTCTGGCGAGACCCCACCNCCACCTGCAGAACTGCGTTCAGCTCTGGAGTCCTCAGCACAGGAAAGACGTGGACCTGTTGGAGTGGGTCCAGAGGAAGGCCACAAAAATGATCAGAGGGATGGAACACCTCTCCTATGAGGACAGGCTGAGAGAGTTGGGGGTTTTCAGCCTGGAGAAGAGAAGGCTCCAGTGAGACCTTACTGCAGCCTTTCAATATATAAAGGGGGCTTATAAGAAGGACAGAGAAAGACTTTCAATACTTAAAGAGCATGTACAAGAAAAACGGAGAGAGACTTTTTACTAGGGGCTGTAGTGACAGGACAACGGACAATGGTTTTAAACTGAAAGAGGGTAGATTTACACTGGATATAAGGAAGAAATTTCTTACCATAAGGGTGGTAAGACACTGGAACAGGTTGCCCAGAGAAGCTGTGGATGTGCCATCATTGGAAGTATTCAAGGTCAGGTTGGATGGGGCTCTGAGCAACCTGGTCTAGTGGAAGTGTCCATCACAGGGGGATTGGACTAGATGATTTTTAAAGGTCCGTTCCAACCCAAACCATTCTATGATTCTACGCTTCCTAGGCAACTGGTGAAGCACCTACTCACATCAGTTGTCAACACAATTTCTAAGCCAGCTTGCACGAAACAGGGATGACCCCAAGCCCTTGCATAGTAGAACCACACTGGACAGGGAAAGCCCCTTTTTTTCTCCCCCAATATGTGCAAAAGATGAAGATATTTTAGAGGAGAATGTTCTAGTACTGTTGCATGATACCGGATCTTAACATGCTGACACCATGTAAGTACTACACTACTATTAAACCTTTTCAAAAAGAGGTCTGACAGCTTAGAAGGAACTAGTGGTGGCAGCAGTTGTCTTTCTCCCTTCACTGTCTCTTCTGTAAGCCAGCCAACTGGATCCTCTTCAGTGACCGAGAGCCTTTACTTCATGATAGACGCTGCTTCATCTTGTGGCATCTGTGGGTCTCCAAAATCCCCACAGGTCAAAGACCCCCTCACTTGGCTCAGTCCCATCCTCGTAATCCTCTCTCAAAATCCATGGATCCAAACACACAGCAGCTCCACGCCTGCACTTTGCCAACAAGGAAGAATGGCTGCAACAACCTGTAGGGGTGGAAGATGAAAGCCATCCACCTGTAGATGTTTACTGTCAGGGCAGAAAAGCCAGGCAAGGAACACCACCCCAGACACTGGCAGAGGCACTGGGGCAAAGAGTACCAGACACTGTGAAAGCCTAACTGGGCTGGACAATGCCAAGCACTGTGGACCTGTTCTAGCTGACCCTGCTCTAAGCAGGGCCTTGCACTACACAGTCTTTGGAAGTCCCTGCCATCCTCCATGGCTCTGTGACTCAAGAACTGCAGACATGCTTTCAGTAGTAATTTTAGGAGAAATTGATTATCAGGTATATATAGAGTTAATATACTTTCATGTTGGTATATTGCCCATCAGTGACCTCAGGAACATGTTGTTCCCCCAACCCACGAGGCAAAACCCACCCTGAACTACCAGCTTTCTCCTTCATACAAAACTTAGGGCTCTATTCCAACTTTTTAACTGAACTTATGCTTCCCATCCCAAAATTATGGGAAGTCCAGTGAAAAACTAGGACAAATTTGTGTGTGTGTGTTTGTGTAACAACATACTGAAGTTAGAAGCAGTCATAATTTACTGCTGATAACATAAACCTCAAACTAAGGGTGAAACAAACAGGCTAGGTTCTGAGTTATATTACACTACAGCAAAACTGGAATAAATCCAGTGATTTCAGATTACTTTACTGGCTTTACCAAAGATCAGATTTAGGCCTGCAATCTCTCCGTGTAAAAGAAATGGGGAAAAATAGAGAGTAATGACATTAAGGAATGCAATTATCCAACTGAATTGAATAATAAATGGAGAAAAGAGGTTTAAGCAAAAGAAGAGAGATATAATTTTAAATTTTATTTGAAATGAGATGGATATTCAATTAGATTTAAGCAATAAAAAAACATTTGAAAGGGTAAAAGCTGTGCAGGAGGATGCTCTAACATAACAATGACTGGTATGTAGGGCTTTTTTTCTCTAGGTGACCAGGAAGCAAACATTACATTTATTTCATTAAAAGTGTGGATTTGTTTTCTGTTGAGTCCGGAATAAAACAAAAAGGGAGTTCTCTAAATTTTCAACATGAAAAACAAGGGCAATACCAGAATCACCAGTAGCTCCACTGTTGATGCACCCCTGTGGGTCACAGTAGGTCTCTATTCAAAGCCCGATGCTGAAGCTGGCAGCTTGGGTATAAACTAACCTGCAGACACTTGTTCTGAAGTACATCACAGGGTCTTATTTCTGCCCCCGCTTCGCATTTGGATTGGGAAACTTCTTACAACATGCCATAGCTGGCTTTCCTCCTTTGCAAGTAGACACAGGAGGAGGTTCTTAGCATAAAGCAGAGACTTATCTGGGTTGTTCAACAAGACACAAGTGCTCA
Organism: Pandion haliaetus; assembly: GCA_013401275.1. NCBI lineage: Eukaryota > Metazoa > Chordata > Aves > Accipitriformes > Pandionidae > Pandion > Pandion haliaetus. The sequence goes on along the minus strand of VYZV01029337.1, from coordinate 30,459 downwards.
GAAGAGTTTCCAGGCTCTACCACTTAGCGTTAGACTTGGAGACAGGGACAAAATCCCTCTTTTGCTTGCTCTTTCTCTCAGTCTCTTTTTAGACCACAGGGAGGAGAGTGTCCATATTTCTACAGAAAGCTTAGACTCTGGATGATCAGTGGTCCTTAAGAAAATTTTTGCTTCCTCAACTCTGTTATTTGGCTTTGTTGCATGCTGTAACTCAAACTCATTTGTTTTTTTATTTTTCATTTCTACTTCTCCAATATCTCAACAAAATTTGGCGACTTATATGCTCTAGAGAAGTTAGTGATTAATTTCGGAAGAGAATAATATGCTTGTTAACGCTGAGTGTCAGACAAACACGTAAGTACATCTGTTGCCATAGTTTCATTTTGCTATTGGCCCAGCTTCTGTCAACTGTGGTGATCAATAAGCAACAAGGAGGCATGAGTTGAGAAAGAAGCCTCATTTTTCAGCAGTGAAATGAGTATTTTCTTTCCCAGTCTATTCTCTTCAATTTTGTCCTTGTAAATAATAATCTTTAAATGCATGCAGAACATTTACTGTACCTTTTTGTAGTAATTCATATGCTGAATACCATTCCAATCACCTGATTATCCAGAATGCTCCAACATCAGAGCCTTGATTGCTGTGACAACTTTGTTATATATCTTATACCAAATACAACAGTTTTTGATTGCTTTCTCTGAGGTTTTATTCTAGAATATGGTTTCCAATAGGCTTTCCCTCATGTGATGCCCTGATATGTTAACAGAGAAATCCGTAACCTCCTAGACATCGCTAGTTCAGAGTAGCCACTGGAACAAATTACATATCAGCACTGATAATCACTTCCCAAGCCTTGCATTTCAAAAGAGTGGCTTATACAGTTTTAGATATTTCAGGGATCTATCCACTATTCAGTATTCCACCTCTTCTGGGATAGTTGCTGCAAACACCTTTTTTTAGAGGGAAGATTGACAAGGCATGCCTGAACATTACAGTTTCCCTGAGTAGGTTCCAGTCTTCTGGAGCCACAGGACAACATTTATGTAGACTGTAAACATCCACCTAGTTTTGTTATGCCAAACTATATCAACATTTTCTCTGCCTGAGATACAGAATTTTTGTCAATTTGTAGAGACTAATGTTAATTAAAATGCTGCTTTTCTTTGAGATAAACACTATTGATTGTTCATGCTTGGGGATAAAGGTTTTTAGACTTTAGCCATTGTATTGACCACATTTACATATATGCCCCAATTTTTTTCCTTAGTTTTTGTTTGTTTTTTAAATAAATATTTATGTATTCTGTTGTAATTGCCTATAAAAAAGTACTACATGATTTCTCTCCACTTGTATTACAGCAGGTCGTCTTATTTGCTATCAGTTTGCTTTACTGTTAGTTTGAAATGTCCCTGTACTTCTTATGTTTGATATGTGCAAATCCAAATTCTGTAAGTTGGTATGCTTACCAAGAGGTACTTTTACTGCTCACCTTCCAGCATCATTTTAATTTGAGTTTAAATCCATCACATGCCTTTTTAGGACTGCATCTCTTGAGTCATAAATTGGGCTTTACTTAATGGTACAAGCTTCCCTCTTCATTTATATCCATATTCCTCACCACAGCTCTTAAACAATACTGCCCTACTTTTCTGCAAAGGTGGATTAACCACATCAAACGTTAGCTGTTTAAAAAGTCAGTTGTCTTTGGTCCCTCTACAGTCAATGGAGATGGCCAGAAATTTCACATGCAGAGAGAGATGTCTGAAAGAGGCACGCTGAATATTTGCAAGCTTATTTGCAAGAATGAATCACCTTCTACAAGTGTCTCTTTCTGCTGCTTGTAGAGGCAGCCTTGTAAACTTGCTTAGATCTGAAACTGGATTTCTAAATGCTTAAAGTGAAGCAAGAAAAATCCTAACTTGCTCATTGATAGCAGGTGACCTAGAATCAAAATGCCGTTCCTGATTTCACCAGAAAGCCCATAGATTTGCCAAGGTTGATTGTTACTCGTATGTATCACAACCTTTATTCACGTGTGATTAATGCCACTACAAGTACAACACGTTGGTGTACCAAATACAGGCAGTCTTTCCTGAACTGCTATTTACTTCCATCAAAGTAGTGGAAAAATTAACTCTTTTCCACCTTTTTCCAGGACCCCCAAAACCAAAATAGTTTTAAGTAGCTGAACTGCAGAGATAGGCCTGCTCAAGATCGTTTCATTATGCCCTTGTCATTCCCTGCTTTTTCATCAGTATAGTTCTTAACCAAGTAAAGTCCCGGCCTCAAAGAGTAAAAGAATATTTTTTATTATTATTAAACACAATATTCTTTTATAAGAAATTTCACTCTGACCATCTAAATGCCATATGAAAATTTGGTCTTCTCCAACCCATTTCTAATACCCCACTCTTTATCCACCACAGCCTCTTTAGCAGCCATGTCCAGCAGTGCAAGACACTGTCTCATTGCTCTGGATTCACAGGCAGAAGCGCGTATGGTGAGCACTATATGGCCCTCCTCCAGTCTCTGCTGGGATTAACGGCAGCGAGATCACTGCCTAGATTGTTTCCTCTTTGTTCCCAACTCACAAAGCAGTGACAGCATCTCTTTTTCATCTTGTTCATGCTCCTGTCCTGTGATGACAACTATGACTGGCAAAGAATGGAGTAAAACTCTGAGTAGGGATATCAGCATATGGTCTATAGTGTTGTGATAATTGAAATAAATATAAGCTAATACATACAGATACATTTTAAATCTTTTGCTTCCATTCAATTTCTGCGTGAAAAAGGAACATGTAACACTCTGGAGTCGGCTCGCTTTTGCACATGCATCAATGACAGCTGTGAATGAGCTGATTTCAACTGATGATTTTGACCTATGTGCTAAACAACTACATTACTAAAAACCACATAACTATATTATGACAGATATTAACAAAAGTGGTTAGCAGGAAAGCAGATTACAGCTTTTTGTTTTACTGAAAACCTTTCAAAGTCAAAACAAAGCATTTACATCATTGTGGCTAGTGATCCATTGGTACAACGCTTGCCCCAAATTCATTATAAATGAATCGTCAGAACTATCCCTTGTGACTGCTTAAGATGGAGCATGATTAAATGCAGAGGAAATACATTACTGAGAAGATGAATCATAATTCTGCAGAATGAAATCAATGGCTTTACACTTTTGAGTTGGACATTGAGGAGCGGTCAAAAATGTTACTCATGCAAACAAGTGAGCAAATGAATCATGTAAACAGCTTGAACAGGAAAAATATACTTAAAAGTTTGAGCAGCAGTAAGACTAAATATCAAAGAATTACAGAAGAAAACCTGAAAATGTTTTCTTAAGGTAGAATCTTCAAATAAAAATTCCTTCATCGCATTACTATGAAATGCAAAGTTTTTCCATCACTTTTGATTTTTATGGTTTGGAATAAATGTAATAATTTTACTTAGAGTGGTTTGATGGCTCATTTGAAATAACATTTTAGTTCCTTCAATCTAGCCCTAAGCAGGCAGGTTGATAACTATCTCACAGCAACAAGAGGACGAGATGCCCTAGCAAGTGTCCATCGGTATGACTTAGGCCACTCAGGTCAAGTCAGCTGCCTAGACACAGGGTGTCCTGGTTGGTCCCTGTGTTAGTATCTGCTAGCTCCATGTGGATGTCTCAGACACCCTAGCGCCTTTCAGATGGCACTAGACACCTCTGCTTAAGCAGCTGAATCAGTTGAGTGAGGTCTTGCCCACATAATTTCAACAGCTAACTTGAGCCTAGCAAACAACTAAGTGCCAAAGCGCCCTGTTTTGGCAACAGAGAAAAGCCATCACAGAGAAACCTGCTCACCTAAATTAATTCATCACGCTTACATCTATAGGTGCTCCCTCTGGAGTCCATGAAAAATGCCTGTCTTCCCTTACTCCCCGCTTACGCTAGGAGGATGGCTTTGTTATGCACCTGAAAGTTAGGTGGGAAATAAGGTGTTTCTGATCTAGCTTAACACACTGGTGTTGGCATGCTATGCTTTTAACCAACAAGCTGTCAGCCTTCCCATCCACTCATGCTAGCACATACGCAACCGGCAAAGAGCGCACATAGAGTCAGCTGTCATGTCAGCAGTGCCCAAAGGAGAGCTGCTAAACTCACCTGTTGTTTGTGCCTGTCCATATATACCATCCCCTTTGCTATTTTATAGAATAATGCACAAGAGCTCCAAATCATAGTTGATCTCCAAGTCATTTTTCGGCCTTACTAGTATATCCTTGATGGTCATTGGAGCAAAAAGGTCAAAGTTGGTAAAGTGTGAAACTGAACTGGTCCCATCAGGGCTGAATTTAGAAGTATCCATTGTGCTTCCTCCTTTAGGAGTTTCACTTTCCAGAGCTGCCAAACCAATTTCTGTCATAAAGCACACAATTAACTGAAAATGTACAAATGGCTTTAATGCAGGTTGAGAACATGAGTTCTTCAGTACAGAGTGTCTCTGTTACACGGGCAAACCCGGCATCAAAAAGCAATAATGCACATAACCATTACCTAGTATTTCCTCATTAATTAGCACACGCTAGTACTACTCTATTTGAAATCAGACTGACAGATAATGCAGATGAGTCTCACAAGCCCTTCTTCCTGGAAAAATGTAAGTATTTTTACAGACAGAGCTCCTAGCAAGGTTATATATTGAAGGAAAAAAAAGAATGCACTCTGGCATTAATATTGATAGAAACTGCAAAATGAGCAAAAAGGACAAAGCAAAAGGAAAGCTGGCTGTCTCTGAGACTCTATGTCCCTAGTACAGGAACATCATTATTATTTCATGACCTTAATGGCAAGCCTCTAAGCCTTGTGTATGTCCTTCATAACAAAAAATTAATTACAAACACAAACCAGAAAATCTTGCATATGCAATAATTGAAAGCTGTTAGCTATTTCTTCTAGTTTTGACTTCATTTATACAGCACAATAATTCTGAGAGACAGCAAGGTAAAACATACAACTTTTCATAAGTCCCATATATGAATCATAGCATATGGTCTTTCTGTTAAAAGATAAGCCAGAGGGAGGCAGGGAGAGAGAGAAAGCCTCTCGTGCTAAAAGACTGTACAATGTTATCATTTTGTACATTAAAAATAATTGGAACAATTTTTTCCAACTGTTTTTCAATGAGAGCTCTACTGGAATAAATTTTTATAACAACTGGTTATTGTGGCTGTGCTAATAAAACTGATACACTTGCTCAGCTGAATCCCTGTGTGTGCGCATACGCTTTTTTTTTTTTTGTGAAATAATAAAAGATAGATAAAAAATAAGAGAGAGACAGTCTAAATTTCAGTACTATTTACCATGGCCAAGAATAAGAAAATCTATACTGAGGAAAGAGGAGGAAACAGAGGAGACCTATACAATGCATCACACATTTGTAGTACCACACCATCCACAAGATCTTCAGTGCCTCAACCTGCAAAGGACAACATACAAGGTACAGTCTGTTGGTTTGGTTTTCTTTTTTACTTCAAAGAGATGCTTGCTTTTCAGATACTTTTTAAAATGTTGTTTTGCTAGGACACACAGTTCAGGAGCTATCTTTTTGGCAATGACAGAAAAAGATGGTGGGGAAAAAATGCCAGTAACATTTTTAATTTGAACATCAGTGCACTTAGAACTCCTTCAGTAAAGCACATGGGAAGCCGTTACAAAGGAACAGCTCTGGGATGGGCCGTAGCAATACATCCAACAAAACAGAAAAAAACAATGGTGATGCAGATAAAAAAATTCAAGAAAACAAATTCAAGCTATATAAATATTAAAATTATTATGATTATGAAATTCATCAAAAATAGTGTCCCAATTCCTTATCATCCACCAGGATAAAGCAATTGATAAAGGTTGCTAAGCACAGACAAGCTGACTCAGAAATCTTTTCAAAGGCCTCAGAATTGCAAATCTGAAATATCAGCCTGCAGTTCCATTAAATTATCTAGGAAAATAAAATTTTGTTCTGATTCACTGCCCACCTCTGGTAGATAAGGACCCCCTGGGAAAACTACTTTAGAAAACCTAGCATGAAAAAGACATTATTATAGACTATGAATCCTGGAAAGCATGACATGTAACTCTAATTCTCAAGGGGCAGGATGTCTTTTCCTAGCTTAGGCCTGTCTGTTGCTGAATTGTCCATGGGAATAGTTTATGATAAAAGGTTTATGACAAAAAAATGTTTGTTGCTCTTTCTAATGATTCCAGAGGCTGGGAGTGCCTTTGAGGATGATATAAACTTTTTCACACTTCTTACACTTCTGCAATAAGGTACACAAATTAAACTACTGCTAAGAAAGAACAAAAATATCTCGGATGACAAATAGAAGAATATCCTTTCTTTATAGTTAATGCCATCTTCACCATTTAATTGCATCCACAACTTTTTTAATTGCAAAAATGGCCCACAATTTTAGTATATGAATATAACATCTACAGTGGGAGTGAAATCACCTGGCTTTAGTGCTCTCAAGTTTTGGTGTCTACAAAATGTAGGCCAACAGAAACAAAGTCATCTCCAGATAGCGATTCAGCAAGTTGATCTAAGACATTTCTTCTAGGATGGGATGAGTCATAATTTTGAGGTGCTGTTCTCTCTCCATTGACTCTCCAGACTATCATGTCTAATAATCACTGATTAAATTAGCTTTCCTGAATTTGTCTGATCCCTTTTTGACCACATTTATATCTTGGTCTCCACAACATCCTGTGGAAATCAGTTTCATAATTTAATTAAATGTTATACAATAATTTCATTG
>VYZV01029337.1:6261-23637 GCA_013401275.1 Pandion haliaetus | reverse complement strand
CATTGGTGACCCTATTGTACTGTGAGAAACAGTGATTATTTCTTATTCCCCTCCTCATCATCAGTCATGGAACAGCCAGACTCTGCCCAGCCTATGCTCCATGTTCCTAACCAACTTTACCCGCTTTTTCTAGACTTTTTATGATTTTACTAGCTCTTTATCATACAAGTGACTATAATTACAGATAGGATGCTAAACATACTTATACAGTAGAGTATTTTTCTACTTCTGTCCTAGTATTTTCTAGCCATTTTAACTGCTATTTATCATGAACTGGTAATTTCAGAGATCTATCCTCAGTAATGCCCAGATCCTCTCCTGATTTCTACTAGTTAATCTACAGTCATCAATATATTTTGTCCCATGGACTTTACCTTCCTCGTATTGCCAACAAATTCACCTGCTGTTTTATCTTCCCAATATTCAGTATTACATAATCATGCCGCAGCACTTTATAGTCAGATTGAAATCTGACTGTTACGGGTAATCTTAAATCATATGCAAACTTTCTCACTTTACTAGTCAACTCCACAAGTCATTTATGAATACATTTCATTTTTTTTCCCACTCTCCATAAATTGTAAAAATGTGTGATAACTGTTTTTATGCTTACTATGTTTTACCACTTTATGCGTATATAAGTACTACACTTAGAAAATTAAAAACCAGCTAGAAGATGGCTTAAACACATTGCTATCATTAAAGGCTAAAAACTTGAAAAATATTTCATAGAGTCATGTATTTTAACAACCTGGGAAGAAGTGTTGTGATCATTTAAGATGGAAGTAGTAGAATTTCACACACAAATTCCTGGTTCATCTCCGATCTTTGTCATTGAACAAGGGTACGGTTTTTAGACAGGCACCTGGTCTTGATTTAAAGCTTTAAAACAACAGATAATCTACCAGGTCTATAGCTGGATCAAGCCCTGCTTATGCTAAATGCTGCACTGGTAGAGCCGTTAACTCTCTCTGGTGTGACAATCCAGGGGAAAAGTTAAAGGAAATGAAGGCCACAGCTTAGGAATAAGGTAAAAAGTGGAATAACATAAAATAATAACAAAAAATCCCCAAATCCCCAAAACCCAGCAGCAAGAAAAAGGGAAATCTTAAAAACTACTGTGGCGCTTGCCAGGAGCTTGGAACAGCTAGTATATCAAATCAGAGGATGCAATATAAAAACTGTTGCCTGCCAGAAGGCAAAGAATCGTTTGAGCTGGTTATAGTTGTAGCACTTTTTTTTTTTTTTTTTTAAATTACTTCAGAAAGACTCAGTATAAAGAGAACCTGTTACAGAATCCCCTCTGGAACTGAACAAGACTCCAAATGATGGACTTTTGGTAGCGATATTTTTCAATCTCCAAGACAAAAGGGAATACAGAACAAATGTTATTCAGGAAATCTGCCTGCTTTTTCATGGTGGAAAAATCCCTTCATCTTTCCTCACCAGAGCAGCCCCGTTACTAAGGCCAAGCAAAAGGGGAGGGGAGCAAGAATATGTCAAGAAATAGATTCTGGGAAAAGGATCAAAAATCTCTTTTCTCATTTATATAAAGCTGTATTATATTCTGTGGGAGAATGTGTGTATCTTGGAACATAAAAAATGTAGACTTCAAGGCAAGTGGTATAAGGAGCTAGATTTACAAAGACGTGCAAGCACTTCTATGGGTCTGGACTACCGGCTAATGTAGATGCTGTTATCTAATTGCCTTCATTCATTTCTGTTCCAAGTAAGTCAAGGTGGCGTTCAGTATAAATGTATCAACCATCTCTCCGGCAGCTTGAGTGTTCTTATGAAATCTCACCAAGTACCTAAATAGCTATGCAAATCTCATCAGAAGTATTTAGTTGCTGCATTCCCTGCTCAAAATGCAACTTAAACTCTGTCACCTCTACATTCTAAGAATATGACACCAGCCTACAAAGCAGGCCAGGCACTGAACTTCATAATGTTAGCCTCTGCATCCATGCCTTGTTTTATGTGGTACCGCCTCTTAGCATTTTGAAGGTCCCAATTTCTCACACACTGCCACTGTGAACCATTCAGGCTGCCATTTGATTCTTCATAAAAATAGCCAGGCACATGAATAATCGTATGTCATATTAACGTTAGTCCTGGGGAGCTGTGAGTGCCAAGCTGTGAGCACACATTAGCAAAGTGAGGTAAGGAACGTACCTGAATAGCCCCAGTGAAATTACTGGCTATAATGTTGCTGAGAAACACCAACACGTATATAGATGTACACACGCAATAAATATAGGCTAAGCTGGCTTTATTATGCAGACGTACTTAGCATTAGGAGTGTCTACACAGCATTACCATGGCTCTGCTCTCAGACAGACAGTTAGGTAACAGTAAATTGATTGTGAATCTCAGCCCCAAGTTGTCCCTCTTCTTCTTTGTCCAATCGTTTCCCTGTACTTTTGGCTCCCTGGCAGCACGCTTGTCAAGCCAGTACCAGTAAATCAGTACCAGCTCATCCTGACTCTTTCTCCCACTTTCCTTCCCTCCCTCCTTCCTACCTGGCTCTCATGCCTTACCCAATGCCAATTCTCATCACCCCTGGTGTTTTATCTGCACTTTTCCTTTTCTTTTTTGGCTTTTCATCAGCAAAAGCAGTGAGACCGGCTACATTCATAGCATGCAAGGTGTATGCATAAAGAAGAAAAAAGAGGTAGGCTTGCTTAAGCTGCAGAGGAATTAAATTGGGCAATATCTTACTGACATTTAAACAATCTTGGCATCTTCAGGCACAAAGATAACACAACCGCTCCCAAAGAGCAGAGAGGGATGGATTCCCAGGCTGCCAGCAGGACTGTCAGCATCTTGCAGAGAGGCAGCTGCTGAACGGGAGGGACTGGGGGCAAGCCTCAGCATGTTTAAATGATGCTGCACACTGTACAATATTTGAGAGCATTTTATGTTAAAAAACAGGTTGTAAAGCTAAGTGGATTATGCAGCTTATAATTATGTTGTATAAAGCTTAAATAACCCAAGGCAGCCATCCGAGAAACACCATGATTTACAGGCATGAGATGCAGATGCAGGGAGGAAAGCAAGACTGATACAAATGTCTCCCTCGCATGTGGGCAAATGTGCAGGATTTGTACATGTATGTGTACTACTCTGACTGCCCAAAATCACCAGAGACTGATCAGAGGAGAAAAAACTCATGGAGAGGAACCATCTGTGGGCAGAAAGAGCAGGAGAACCAGCTACATTCACTAGCAGTAACAGCAAGTGAGACATGCAGCACAAGGTTTTCAGATCCTAAAGGGTCTTGGTGAATCTAATCACCTAAAAGGTGGGATAGGATGAAGAAGTGTGTGAGGAGTTGATATTCCTAAAGGAAGAGATTTTGATATCCTCAAGTAGAAAAAGAGAATTCAAACCACCAGGAAGAGAGGTTGTTACTTAGATTTCCTACATGTCATTCTATACCCCTTCTTCTCTCCCCACCCCCAAAAATGCCGTGTTGAGTGAACTTATTTGTTCAACACTTTTAAGCAGGGGAGCAGACATCAGTGTCCACTCACCTCATTGCCTAGGTTTCTAGGTGGAGGCTTAAACTGGTTTTGCTTGTTTGTTTGTTTTTCCCAGAACAAATGCAGAAATGAACCTGACTCTTGCTGCTGCTAGTCTGTGCCTGATAAAAGGATAAAGTGGAAATGGAAAAGGCATTGGGGACAGAGATGTCACCTGCATTTGTACTTTCTCTTTTAAAAACTAGCTATACTTCTCAAAAAAACTTTTCAGAACACCTAGGAAAAACCTTTTTTAAGGTGAAGAGGAACAATCAATTTGTTCCTCTGCTCTGCTTGCCATATAGATCTCTTGCCAAAAAAAAAAAAAAAAAAAAAAAAAAAACCCAAAAAAAAAAAATAAAAAAAAAAAAAAAAAAAAAAAAAAAAAAAAGAGGAAAAAAATCTTAAATCTGGCAGGCATGGGAAAGCCCCGAGGAGCTGCAATCCCCCAAACAACCAAACAATTACTGTCTTGGAGTTTCCATCAAATTAGTGCCTGCCACCAAATAAAGCCACTCAACAGTCTGCTCATTCTTAGCTGATGTCATACTCCGGCCCTATTCCACTATTGGTGCTCCAAACATTTTTAGAAACATTATTTTTCCCTAACGTGAAAGGAGCTAGGTTGATTTATGATGCCAAAAACCTGGCCAGAATCCAGAAGGACATCAAACTGCCAGTCTGTAACTTAATCAGTTCCCTCAAGAAACTGAATGAAAATGTTTTTTTTATTATTAATGATGACAGTAAATAACAAAAATCAGTCACAATTTTTAAAACTTTTTTATGACCAGAGACAACAGAAAACTGAGCAACTGCACTACTAATGCCAAACTATTTTAAATGGTTGCAAAGAAAACCAAGCAGACTCTAACACGGCATCCACAAATCATGCACAGAATATTAACAGGGAAGTTATTATATAGTCAGTAGCAGGGAACTTGATTACTCTAGGTTATTTCTACCTGGGTGGTAGCCATTAGAAGTTGGATATCTAATCTAAACTAGTCATCAAGGCTCCAATATGCAATGGAGAGAAACAGGCACCCAATTCACCAAGAAGCAATTCATCCTGTGCTAAAAGTATATATACAAGATAAGTGGGATTAATTGCTCTTTGGAGATGCCTACTCTTATTTGACTAACAAGAAAGCCTACACAATTAGTTTAGACTAAACATTTAGCTTCTAGACAGCTGGAATGGCATGAAAAAAAATTCCACCCCTTGAGCTCAGACTGGGCTGATTCTCCCAGTTCGGGGACAAGTGCAGAGCCTACAGCCAAACTGTGACTCAACCCTCGTGACCCAAACCTAGGTACTACCTGGCTGGTGAAGTCCAGGGAGGAGGCAGTGGATCTTGGCTGAACTTGTGGGACAAAACACCAGCTCAGTGTTACAGCAGCCCCTGCACACTCTTCCCAAGAAATTGTCTTTCTGCCAATACAGCCAGTTACCAACTTGCTTCAAACAGCTCTTTTTTGGGGTCCAGATTTACTAACAAAAATCACACAGCTTTATGTTCTCCCATTTCTCTGGCCCTTGTATGGCCATTGTAATACACTCATTCAGTTAATGTTCATTTCATTCAGTTTCATCCCCCTTGGATGAAAAATGGGGACTATGTTAAGTTAATTATTTTTAAAGGTATTTTTAATAGTTTTGACAGGTTAGTACCATTGACTTGCTGACACTTCCATGAGGGATGGCTTAGTACCAACTGGCTCCAGTCATTGGTAATTAATATATAGGAAAGAATACAAGTATTTCTACAGTATTATATTTCTATAATTCTATAAACTCAATTTGTATGAATGTATCAGTAAAAGGTAACTTTAGAAAACAGCATCTCCCTGGTGTTACATAAAGAATTAGTTGTAACATCCCTACTGCATCTACAATGCTTAGTTTCAAGCACATGGAGATAGGTAGATATCCTGCAAGTCCTACTTCTCCAAACAGCCCAGGTAATTTTGACATTTTAAGAGGACTAAGTTACCAGGCATCTAGGCACAGTGTAAATTAGTTAAATGCGTTGAAGCAAATCCAGTCATACCCAAGAGTCCCAGTTCAGACACCATGTAACTCTACTCCCATGTCTCATGACATGTTTCTCTAGATTCTTGCTTTTCTTAAAGAATCGTCTTCTGAATATAGAAATGGCATGCAATCATTATTAACCTCAGCCTTAGGTAAACTTCTTTGATTTGTTTTCAACCATGACTTTGTCCTTGCTTTTGCTCTCCGAAGCATTTTATAAAACTTGAAAAAAGGACTACTTTGTATCATATGGAAAATAACTGTGCTGTAAGGAACAATACCAAGGCTGAAAAGCCTAAAATTAGACCTGCAAGCTTTGCTTTCATTGGCAACGATGTGTGTGCATTCATATTGTCCCAATCCTACATTCTACCTCTTCTATTCTTGCGAAACACACTGCTTTCTGAAAAATACTGAAGTTTAAAATAGCAAACCTCTCTGATTCAAGGATATACTGACCTTGGTGAATAATACTGAATTACAAGATCAGCTTATTTTCAAAAGCAATAGCAAAGAAAAAGCACTTGCAGGAAAAAAAAGCTGAATATCTCTGAAATGATGGCTGGCATAATCCTGTAATTTCCATGTTGCTTTTTTTTTTTCCCCTCCAAAGAAAACCCAAACACAAATCTAATAGCTGTATTTTTCTATCCTGAAAGCAAGCTCGTGAGTGGATATGCACTATATAAAGTGGCTGGTGCTGGGCAACATGGGATTAACAGGGATAATTTAGTCATAACAGGTTAGCATCTGCGATATACCCATTCTCTTCTCAGCTACATCCATTCAGTTCCCACTGTAGTCAACAGGGGGAATAAATAAGAGCAAAATGTATCCAAAAGGTCAAACTTCATGAATTTTCAAATGAAGAAAGCCACAGAGAGGCTAAAGTGAAACCAATGCTAGCTACTGCCTTAAAGATAATGCAAGCTGTTGCTAGTGTAGTGTTTATTTTGAGTGTCTCCTCATGGAATTTCAGGATAAAATATGAGATTGGCAGTGAGCCTGAAGGGGGTATAGTCAGAGCAGTCCAATTTCAACAGACTATCAAGATGAACTGTTGGGAGTTATTTTACAGGTTTATGGCTATAGCTCACTCTGAAGCACAGTGTTATTAATATTTGTAGAACACTATGATATAAATAGCAAAACTACATCCACCACCTAAGACACCTGCGGTATGCTCTGACAGAGCACTTTTTAGATAACTAAATACCATTAAATGCACCACAAATGCTATCCTTGAGTTAGGATATTAGATACAGATACAAGTAATGCAACAGTTATTTATCCATCAAAAAATGCTGATGTGGATCTCTAACGTACCACTAGCATTAACAGCCTTAGGCACTAAATTAGGGGTGATTTTCTGTCAGAAAACAGAATTTAATTCTAGCACTGTTACATTGAACAAAGAGCAAGTTTCTTGGAGTTAGGACCAGGGGAAGCCTAGACAAAGCTGGTCCTGAACTGCATTCAGTGTTTCCCCCTGGAAAATCAGTGGCCATAAAAAGTAATGTTTTCAAAGTAACACAAAGAGCAGCTGGAGAATACTATTTGTTTCATCACACTGATTTTGTCAGTATTTCCTAATGTCTCCTACACCCTGGAAACTGTGTAGGCTGTCCTTCAAGTTTCACTTACCCAAGCAGCAAGCTCCACGGGTCACACGGTGGCATTTCAGACAACGTTGAGCTTTTGGAAAAAGAATTGAGGCTGGTTGCGTCACTGAGGCAAAACTGAGATATTAACCACCAACTGCCTTATGAGCAGGCTGTCACAGCATGATGGAAACCCTGAGAAAGGTAAATACACCATTCTCACGACTAGGAAGTTTTGTCCTAGTTCCAGCCTCAGGATGAGGCAATTTCTTCCTGGGACTGCCCTTCTTTTGTGCCTGATTAAGCCAGGTAATTACCTCCTGGATTTGTGGGTAGGAACACAATGTGCAGTAAGTCCATTTATGGAGCTGTGGTTTCAGTCTCAGGCTTAGCTTTCTGTTCTTACACATAAAGAGTTACTTTTACTGCCTTGATAACTACCATCTTTCAAGTTTCTGTAATTCTTCCAAGCTCTTGTAATGATTCAATCACTATGGACATGCCTATACTCGAATATTAGTTCAGACTCAAATCAGTAGTGGATATGAACTACAAAAGGTATTCCTGAGAAATTCAGGAATTACCCCTTTCTTATTCTTCAGAAAATCATCTTATTAACATAGCTATACTTCCAGAGAATAACAATTCTCTGGACTAAGAGTATCTAAACATAGAATTATTTTGGAATAGATTTTCACAGAGAACATCAGGAACATGAGAGCTCCTCTTTGCTATACACTTCACTACATAAATGTGATCTCTCATTTTACATAGAAGGCATAAGATCCATGGACCTAGATACTTACAGAAAGAAATTTTATATTATTTATTATTGATTATAATGGATAATCAGTAGTAGAATTGATTCTACTACGGGATTTTATCAGAAGTGCACTGGAAGGATAATTACCACATAAAAATAATCAAACTTGTTAAAGATTCTACAGTGAGCTGTAGAATCCTTTTTAAAAGATTTAAACTAAATTAAATTATATCTATTTTAAAAGATTCTCCCCAGAACCCCACACAAGCTATGCACACTGGTGCTGAACACTTTATAAACTTTATACACTCCTTACTATACTGTATAGAGGTTCTGCACAGAGGTAGAAGGCAGCTTTGCAAATTTATTCATGAATAATATAAAGGAAAGTAAATTAGGCTCTTCTGGAGCTCTTCTGACAGAGCAGAGGTAATGGCACGATATCCTGAGTCTGTGTGTGAAACAGTGAGTAAGAAACTTTTCCTTAAAGCTTCACACAGACCTTGGGGAAATGTGAGGTTAAACTTGTGACCTGGGCATAATTGATGCGGGATGTTTATTTTTTAGGAAAAACAGGTTATCATTCAAGCTGTCTGTGGTGTCTTCAAATCTTTATTCACTTGGAGTGTCCTCATGGTAGGTTCCAGCTGTCATTAAACTGGTGGTGCTGAGGCAAGTTGTGTACTGGACTGCCAAAGTGCCCCAGCTCCTGGGCACGTCCCCGTGACAGCTCTTCCCGGCCCGCCCAAGGCAGAGACCTGGTACCAGCAGGCTCTGCCCACACCAGATGCAGAAGCAGGACCCCAGCAGCATCCTCTGTGCTTTACTCCACGCCATCCATACCCCAACCAAGGAAGTACTTACTTCACTTCAAAGCAGTCTAGACATGAGTTAATATGTATACAATGTAGGTGCACAGGAGATTATTACCTGACACAAAACCAGAAGAAATTATCTGATAAGAGAAAAAATTTAGACAGGTTGAGTAAGCTCTCCTTTTTGAACAGCTGCTTCATCTGCTCACTGCAGAAAGGGCTATTTGCTGCTTGCCACCAGCCATATTCTGCCTTTCCACTACTTGAGGCTTGTTTTTATTTTGGCTGAGTGGAAGGGAGATTTGGAGAAATTCTTGCAGGAATGGCAGAGTGCAGGGAGCTGCCTTGCTTACTAATCGATGCATGCAGCCCAGGAAGAGAGGCAGGATGAGCACTGTTTCCTCCCTTAGTGTTCATCTGCCCCGCTGGGAACAAGCAAAAAACGGCAGTGACACATTAAGGCATGTGCTGTCAAAGTGCCTGAGGCAGAAATGTAAGCACAGCATCAAGTGACTGAGTCCTTTCAGCTAGCCATGGGATGTAAGGCTGTTCCAGCCAAAGCAAAGTCCCACTACAGCTAAACCATACATTTAAATTTTTCATTTAGAGTGACAAAAAGTCCTGTTCAATGGTCTGAAGCTACAGAAACAGAATAAAACTGGCAAGCTCTTTTGCTGAAAAACAACCAGACTGTCGAGTTCTACTTTCAGAGTACAGACCTAAGCTGAAAAGTTTGCTGTATGAGCTCTGGAGCCTTGCTATACTGAAAAAAAATTGTACAGCCAACTCTTACATACTGCAGATTTTCATCTTTTGTCTTCTATAACGTGGGCTTGGCTGACAGCACTTAATAACAACTTAATGGAGCCTGATGGAGTTGAATTGGCTTATATCCAGTGATTGGTGCTCAAATGACTCCACTTTTAAATATTTTGCCATAATAAAAAATGGGAAGTAATAATCACCCACAGTTGGCCAAAGAAATAAAGACTTTTCAAAGGAAAAACAGGGAACACACAACTGCTGGACCATTCCACATAAAATACATACCTTTCATATTCTTCTGCTCTAGTACATTTTAAAAAACTACTTTTACCAGGTCTCAGTCTTTACATTGTCACACCCATTCCCCTCTGAAACAAGCAAGAACAGGTAATAGCCACTCCTGCCACCTCTTACTGCAGTGACAAACCTCAGGCACAACCCACAGATTAGCAGAATGTAACTGGTTATGCCCATTTACTGCACTTCATCTGGAAATCTTCATGTTCCAGTCTATTCACAGTTAAACTCACTTCTAGGAAACACTTGTCCAAGGGGAAAAGCCACAAAGCCTGTCTAAAATGAAATTCGGCTATATATTATAGGAGAGCTCTACCATTTTATAGTCTGCCATAAAACATACAGCTGAGGTCAGTTGCATGCTTCTTTCTAAAGGGTAACTTCAAATCCAAATGAGAAACTGATCTGGACCCTTATTTTTTCATAGTACTTCGACAACTGTGTGTGCATGAGCAATTTTCGTATGTGGAGTGGAGTGCTGACACTTATATTTTTTATGCAAAAACCTAAGAAGAAAAAATATGTCAAGGACTTTGGCTAAACTGATAATTAAAATTGATGTAATAATTGTATGTAAATGTAATATAGCAATGTAATTAATCCAATGCAAGTAAAACCCAGACATAACAGAGACATGCATCTCCTGACCATCTACTTAAAGAGCCCAATCCGTGCTCTGCAGCCCACCTCCTCATCAGCTCTAGTCCAAGTGGATCATCATTATCACACCACCACCTGACTGAGATCTCAGCAGCAAAAGCACAGGAACCTGGGAGAGATGTAAATACCTGCTTATTTCCACTTTATAAATATTCCACAATTAGACTGGTGGTGGCCTAATCATTTAAATTTAAGTTGTATGATAATTATTACTTTTTATTCATTAAAACTTTTATTTCATTTTTAGTTCATCAACTACACACAAGCACTTGGTTCTGTAAGCATTTATAAGGATAGCCAGTATTTCTAAACTGCACTGTTTAGCTTCATACCAAGTACCTCAGAGAGCCAAGAGGAAAGACAAGCCTCAAGAACAGGTCACAGGCACACAACAGTAACAACTCTGTATTGGTCCCATTACTCCATGGGAGGATGACTACATAACGATTTGAATCTGACATAATCCAGTTCTGCTGCCAAAAAGGGTTATACCCTCCAAAGAAAACCTCTCTTAGTTTTGGAAACTACTCCTTGCCTAATGTCTTGTGTATACCCTAGGATTTGTATGGCCATGTGCAAGGCAGGATAAGAAAAAACTGGCCATGCCCCCTCACCCAGATAAGAAAAAAAAAAGGTCATTTGCGTGAGCTAAATCACAAAGGAATACGTGGTAATAGGGAAGCAAGACAACAGAGAAAGCTTCCCTTTCTAGAAGATGCATGTGATTCAGTGACCGTATCGACCCAGGCAGTAAAGGTTGGGTTGGGCTGGATGGAGAGCTCAGCCCAAGATGGTCCATTCATCCGCCCGCTGTCAGGCATGTAGATCACCTGGTGCTGGGGTAATCAGACCTTACATTTCACTTGGGACAGACCACTCACACCAAAAGTCCAATTGGACACTGCTTTCATCCAAATTTCTAGGTCTGCATCCTCATTCTTTTCAAACCCCAAATGTGGTCACCCCACCAGCAGATCTTGTACTACTCATCTCACTACCAGATGCAGAAGACGATCATCAATATGGGAACGACACCTGAACTGTATGGGCAGCTCTTCTGAGGAAGAGATTGGCCTTTACTGATGTATGGGACTGAAACACTTGTAGATTTCGGTGAAAAATTTACACAAATGCCACACATTTCCCCACCTTGACTTGTAACAACTAGAAATAGGGTTTTTGAGGTTTTGCCCAAGCTCTTTCAAATTAGCAGTGCAAACTGAGTTCCTCCCATGAAAGGAACTTCACTATAGCACTGTGATGAAGGAAATAGGTAAAACATGGTCTACAATTCACTATGTGAATCAAGGTCTTGGATTCCATCCTCTGCTTTGCCACAATTTACTAAAAGCTCTTGGACAAGTCACATTTCTGCCTTCTGCTTCATCATGTAATAAAATATGAATAAAATCATGTCAAATTCTATAAATTTGCCAGTACTGTAGGTGTCAGATCCCATTCAAAACTGACATCAGTGGTGAAAAACTACATGGCACTTAAATACAAATGCAAAACAGTGAGCAACTTGTCATTTAAATACTTCAAAATCAGGGCCCCAAACTAACAGCTTTTTTCTGCAGAAAAGCAGGATTTTTAAAAGCAGCAGTTCAGTCATAAGATCAATGAATCATATGATGAGAAAACATACACAGTCTTATGCAAATGCTTCACATTTTATTTTTCAATCCTTCTCCCCACTTACTTTCATGTCCCAAATGCCTCTAGACGAGCAAATTCCCCTGTACCCACACAGAACTCACTGCCAGAGGGAGCCTGCACTGGGAGTGTTTCTCTGGTCATATTTAGGACTTACTTGTATGTGACTTAAAACCATCTCAGTTCCCCTTCTTCTTCCCCGACAGCTGCATCTATCACCCATCTCACAAATACATATAAGCAAAGTTAATCACAGCTCAGCTAGCTAGCTATTGGCATCTCAGTAAGGCTTTCTCTAAGCACCTAACTCAGACGCTTTTGACCTAGTACAGTTCTGATACAGCTTGGCTATCGTTACACCTGAAGAAGCAGTTCAGAGAAAAGTGGTAAGAATCAGCTGGATTTATTACTAAATTCAATGTTTCCTGGAAATTTAAATTTTTCCTGCAAGTTTTCCCACAACACCTAAAAAAATCGTGAAAAGTGGTGAATCTGTTGGTAATTTTCTAATTAATCACCCTTTTTGTGAGGCTCTCCACTCCTCAGTCTTTCCTAGATACTGATACCTTTGCCTTCTGCTATCTTCAAATGCTATCCTACTCCTTTTCCTCACTTCCCTCTTCCTTTTTGTTTCATTTAAAATGTCTTCTCCTTAGCACTGAAATCATTGCAGATCTGATCCTGCCTACATCTCTTGACATGATTCATGATCACACCATCTCCTTTTCCCCAAGTCTCATCTCCTTTAGGCTATGAGCCTGCTGAACACTTACACCTACATTTCTAGTCAACTCTATGTGTTCAAACCAACAGATTTTCCCACAAATCACTCACAGAAGTGTTTTGGTGGTTCAGGATGTACTTTGCGCTATTCAAATCCATTCCTTGATCCAATTTTTCCAGTAGGGATCCAACAGATCAGCTCACAGAACGAGTGCTTATATTTGTATGACCCTGGACTTTGGTCCAGCTACTTCAGGATGGGATTGATTCAGAAAAGAAATTTCCAGTTCACATTCAACTCTATGGGAATTTTTAATAATGAAGCACCATCAAGCCATCCTTCCATTTGCTCCAAAATATTTCCTGACATCTGTGCTTGTCAACAGCACTAATGTCACTGCCCACTGATGGCATACATTTTCCTTCACTGTACAACCATATCTAAGTCACTTTTACTGTAATTTGAATTTTTGCAGCATGGCCAATTATCATAGCAAAGTTGACACATGGTGACTTTGTCCCTATAACTTGTGTGAATTTGATCCCTTCTTTTTTTGTTTATTCTCCTAGATTCAACATTTATAGAAGATATGTATCCAGAGTGACACCACTAACTTTGATCATTCAGAACAAATGAAAACCTGCTAATTCCTGCAGACTTCTTGAAGGTATTTTCAATGGAAAACAGAAGTACAAGACTGAAATGGCTACTAGCTGCTGTGTAGGTCTTACTAGAATTGGGAATCTCATAAATTACTATTCCGAGTGACCAAATGCAGAGTTGCAGATATAGGGAATATGTGACTTGTCTCGCACAGCTTTGGATGTTGAAGCCCATCTGAATATATCAATGCTGACAACAGTAAATGGTTGGGTTTACTGGGCAATACTGAGAATTACAATCTCCAGATATCTCTGTTACATATAATCCCAGAATAACCTTGAACATTTCACGAACTCTTTCTTTTATCTGGAGGTAAGCTGACACTGATATATCGTTATTCGTCATCACTAACATGCTCCTATTGGCAACAGGGAGATGCATACAGCTGAAACGAGTCACATATTGCAACAACTCGCAATTTATATGGAAGAAAGCAGAATTTTCAAAATATCTGTCTCTTCCTCAGCCAACTATGGAATATAAGACACCCACTAAAACTCAAGACATAGTTAGACACAGTTATTTTTCACATATTTGAAGCGCATGAAGTTGCAGGAATTTTTTTCATTTTAAATTGACTATTTCACCAACATTAAAATGGCAATACAAAGTAATGATAGGACTGTTGATACTGAAATACAAATTACTTTATTATTTTATATTTACCTTGGATTTCTCATGCAACAGTTCAGAACCTTGTTAAATTGTTTTCATTTATTTAGTGGCATATTATGAAAAAATCTACATTCAGTGAAAAATATTTGAAGGAGGTACTAATCTAAAGTAATGTATCTCAAAAGTAACAGCAACTGACTAGCAAACAGGTCTCTAGCTCATTCTTGTCTAAAGAAAGCAAACTGCTTTGTGACCGAAGAACTCACATTAATAAGATTTTGTTAAGCTAATTAACAATCTAAATGTTATGGTATTAAGTGATACATAGATACTGATAGGAGGACTATTGATAACAGTATGCAGAAATAAAAAACCACAGAGTATGTATGTTATGCTAAATTATTGTAACATTTTCAGTGTCCTATATCACATCCTCCTACCCCAACATTATACAACCCAGGAAAAAAAAAAAAAAAAGAAAAAGAAATACATAGGCTGTGGCTACATCTTGGGCCTTGCACTAAGATATGGGGAGTTAAGGCACTGAAGAGTGATTCAACAGACAAAGCAGACAGACACCCAGAAAGAACACAGCTGTATTCAACATCTGTTCAGATTGTATTGTGACTTCTTACAGACTTCTCTGAAAATACTAGACTAGAGATATGTGGATACAAACCCAGCTGTTTAGAACATGTTCTAGTGTGTATCTACACTGCAGCCCCTGCAGCTGGAGCAAAGCGTGACCCTGAGCCAGCTGTTAACTCTCTGGCTTTGCCACTGCAAACAGCCCCACCAGGGCAAAGCAGAACGTGGTGTAGGCTGCATAACCTACCTGCTCAAGGGCAGGATAAGACCTGAGTACATAAGCCATGCTAAGCGCTGGACTGCTGTGTCTGGCTTGCTGCAGGTACATCACATATTTGGTTTAAGGCTAGTCTGAGTATGTCAGCATACTTCATTCACAACCTAGTGGCTGCACAATGAATGTATCTTAATTAGCTTTGCAGGACGTGGATGCAGTCACTGCTACCAAACATGGACTGGGTCAATGTCACTCCATGATATCCCTGAAAGTGCACCTTATCTTTCTGCACGGGTTATAGTTACAATACCTCTTATATGTTGTTAAAATTTTAATAAAAATATTTACCCTTATAGCACTGTACATACAGCCGCACTTCCTAGAACATACACAAAGGGCTGACCCTTGTTTTATAAAGCTCACAGTTTAGAAAACAAACATAAAACCACAGTTAAAATGCAAGATGAAGGAAGCATCCACCATGGTGCAACATGCACAGCCAAGTATTGTTAAGGAGAGAGAGACTTAGGCAACAGAAGACTGCTGGAACAGAATCAAAGAAGAGAGGAAGCAGAGCCAGAGAGGGAGGAAAAAAGGGATCAGTAAAAGCTGAAGGATGAGATAAGACATGAGGCAGAGTTAGTACCTGCTGACACTTCAACATTACGTTCTCATATAACAGAGTGGGAAGCCTGGATGAGTAATGTTCACCTCTTAAAGCATGTAGAAACTAATATTACTTATTGATCTGTGTTCCAGTAGCACCCCTTTGTGGCAGACACTTGAGAAAAATGTGAAGCATCATAACCCCTTCCAAGCCTCCTATTTACCCAGACAAGAATTAAAATAAATAAAAAACAGCCACTGAACTAAATAGCTAAGCACTTGTCCAATGCGTACCATAGCAGAGACAGCTCTCTTAAACAAAACTTGTTAATATAGAATGATTGAGGCTATTTTGTGATCTACTTACCATACCCGAGGAGGAAAATGGAGCCTTAGAAGCTACTTCTCTTAAGCACTTTGGCATTTTCAGTAATAGTTGTATCATTAGAAATTCACTGACAGAAGAAGGCAGGCGTATTTTATGTACTTATATGGGAAAAACAGTCTGTGATTCTCTGAATCTCCTCATTTAAGGATGCATAATAGAAAAAAATTTAGCAAGGTAAAACATCTAACATTCTGATTTCAAGGCCAAAAAGCATCTTAATCTTCTAAATTTTCTCATTCTGTATGGATGCCAAGGACTAGATTCCAAGCCCGCTAGAGCACATTGCAGAGCATCCTTTGACCTTACAATGTGGTTGATGTGATCAGATCCAAGAGTATAACATATCCAAGTCAGATGCAAAAAAAAAAACCCCAGGTGAAAAATACAGGTCAAACTTGGTTAGTGGGTATTTGAAAATACAGTCCTTTCATATAAATCAGTCTGGTTTGCAAAAATCATCAGTATGATCCAATGTTTTATGCATCAAACCAAAACTCTGTTTCAGGCTATCACACTTTCAAACTGAAAGCCTTTTATGCAATTCAAAACAGGTATTTCAAGACCATTCCTGAATATTGGTACTTATTTGTATCATACAAAAAAATACACTTTTAAGATGAAAAATGACTGCTTTTAAAAAATACAGTATATATTCTGCTGTAATGAAAGAACATCGACTATAGCGATATTGACTGGATATATGCTGGATATTAGCAATACTTGCACAAATAACTTTCTGCATCGTTATCCACTATATAAGCTGATTTTATTTTCAGTGCTAGGACCTCTTCACTTTTACTAACTTTTCAAAATCAATTTTTTTTCTATATATACCAACTTCTATTAAAAACCAAAAGCATTTTCATTCAAACTACTAATATCCCAAATTTAATTATCTAAGAATCTTCAGTTACTTTGTATTTCTAAATATAGCAGATAAGAGTACACAGAAATACGCTGCATTCTAAAAGCTTTTATAAACAAGATGTTCTAATTTTAGAGGACTCCATTCTGAATAAAGTCTAATTAAATACACAGATATACTCAAATGCAGTCCACAAAGAGGATAATATTCAGCTCTCCCCACTGCCATTTAATTCCATCTTCTAGTAAATGATTTAATATCTACTTCTGAGTAAAAATGTTTTCTACTAAGTGGAACGCTAATCTTTTACTAAAAAAAATAGTTTCCAGTAACATACTGCCCTTGTGAAATTATTTTTAGATACTAAAATTAAGTCATAGATACTTTACACACACCTGCTCAACAGTTGACCTATTTAAGATGTAATATTCTTTCAACTACTTCAGGGATTGATTGGCTCAAGAACTGGTAATGAAGTCCAGAACCAAGATGCAAGGTATACATTTTAACACTAAGGATAATTAGCTATTAGAAAAGCTGAGGGACAACCGAGATAAATTTTCCACTATCTGTGGTCTTTAGATCAAGACT
>VYZV01029333.1:53141-64352 GCA_013401275.1 Pandion haliaetus | reverse complement strand
AGGGGGAGGGCGGCTGGCGTCCCGAGGAAAGGCGGGGAAAGTAACGGTGAGAGACGGACGAAGCTGTCACCGGCCCCGCGTGGGCGGCCGGCGCAGTCCGCCTGCCGTGCCGCCCAGCGCCCGAGCCTTGGACCTGGCGGACCGAGGCACGGCTCGGTCCTGAGGGCTTGGTGCGTGGCTCTGTGCAAACGCCGCTGCCTCTCCCGACTGGTCGCCCGCCCCGCCTGAGTGTGGAGGAGGGTCTTTCGGGGCTGGGAGAGGATTCGTGCTGGGTCCGAGTAGGCTGAGTTTTGTGAGGAGATGTGGCTGGCGGGGTTGGGGGCCTGTGGNCTGGCGGGTTTGGGTACCTGTGGTAAGGAAAGCATTTGTAGCCACAGATGGACTAGGAGTGCTTATACTTCACTCTTAACCTAGCAAAACAAGTTGCATTTAAAGCATTTTCTGCCTGAGCCCTTCAGAGCACGTTACCTAGTATTAATTAAAATCAAAACCCGCTGCTGTCACCCACACAAGTCAGTCGAGTGTCCCTGTCATCCTAAACTTGTGCGGGAAGAAGGGACCAGCGTTTTATGTCGTCCGGTATTTCCTAAACTGTGCTTTGCGGAAGCAGATCTGCGGAGGTTATGAAGTTTGAGACGCTGGCAGCTCAGCCAGCACGGCGCGGGCGAGGGGTGCGGAGCCCGAAAAGTTTGCCCTTGCAAGGGAATTTACAACTGCCTTTCGCTGCTGGGAGCAGCTCGGTTGCTTCAGCGTGAGAAAGCAAGTGGGAGGCTGGCACCTGTTGACAGGTTGCTGTTGTCCGGCTATGGAGGAGCAAAACCCCTGTTAACTTGCAGAGAGAAGGATGAGTGAAAGCAGGTTGTGTTCTGAGAAGTGGGAGAAACTACCTGACCTTGCACGTAGCACAGACTGTACTTGTCTTTGTGCCTCTGCGCTAAACCCAGGGGGGCACCTGAGGAAATGGTAGACTACGTCTTGCTCTAGCTTTCATGGCGGTTTGGGACTGAAGGTGGTAAGAAGTTGGGTTGTCTTGACGCCTCATGGGGTTTGTGTTCTGACCTCTGTTTTTTCACTGAGTGTTAGAGTGCTAAAGCAGCGAGCCTTGGCTGCTTGGCTTGTTAGCGAGGCTGTGTTGGAATCTCATGCTTCTCCGGGCAGCTGAACTGGTCTCACGCTTTCGATTACGGACTTCAGCACAGGTGTTGAGGATTGTAGGAGTCCAGTCATGGCCATGCTCTCACTGCCTTCTTTCATACAAAAAAGCCCTTCAGAAATGGCGTTTGTTCTCTTGACTTTTCATCTAGTGGAGGTGTGAATATAAATGAACAGGAATATGTGTGCAATGATTTTAATATTAGTAAGGAATAAGTTGCTGCCTGTGAGAGCTCCTTCTGTTGTTCCAAATGTTGCTGAATCCCATTGAGAGCAAACAGAAACCTGGTGCACTGTTAGGAACAAAAGAAATTTTACCCTGTGTATGAAACTTTGAACTATGCATGTAACATGAAGACTTTTTTTGTCTAGAATTACCCTCGTAAGACCACCACCACCTGTTCAGATTTTAAAGGTGTTGAGTCTGTAGTGGGGGGTGGGGGTGTGTGTTGTTGTTTAAGTTTCTTACGTATAAACTTCATGTACCTTAAAGTTGCACAGTCTCTGTTTAGACCTCTGTGAGGTCTCAAGGGAGCAAAATTATTTAATGGAAACGGAAGGGCAGCTTTGGTCTTGTATTTGGCACTTCAGGACTCAAAGTGCCTGAACAGTTGTTGTTACAGCACCCCTCTGTGGAAGCAGGTGGCATTCATAGACAAATAGGGGACAGAGAAGTTGCAGATTTTGGATTTTTCTATTAGAATTAGCTGCTTCAGTATCTGTGTCTTTTGAAATGTTGGACTTAGGGGTGCCAGTTGCTCCAAGTTCTCCCTGGCTGTAGCTTCAGTATTACTGCTGTTTCCATGGAACAGTTCTACTGTTTCCCAGTCGGAGACCAAAGTGAATGACTCCATCTGAAAATTTCTGCCAAAATGGTTTGTGTGGAGGCTGAGTTTTAGATCCGTGACCAGCGCTGAGGTTGCTTGAATTTCAGTGACCTGCTTTGACAAGCCATGTTGCTTTTTATTGTGTATTGCGATCCCACAGTTACTACTTAAATGAGTCTGGGCACATGGAAAGGAAGAATCAGGTGGCATCTTCATATTAATGCTTTGTCCTCTTTTCTTGTAGGAGAATCACATCCATGACAAGCTGGTATCTCTTACTTTGCTTCAGAAAGACTTTGTGCCTTTTCTGCTGAATTTTTTAAGGGAGCAGACCAGCCAGATCCTGACTAATGGACCCTCTACTCCTGCTAAAACTCCTAATTCCAAGGCCCATGGGAGCCAAAGGACAGGATCAGAAAGGAGGGCAGGCCATGCAACCAGCAGCCGAGTGCAGCTCTTCTCCCAAAGGACTTCGGTGACCACCTGCACCACAGATACCAGTTTCTCTCCTGCTGCAGCATCCAGCAGCTCCTCTTCCTTTTCTGGGTCAAACCTGTCTAGCTCCTGCAGCGACTTCCCTAGCATGGTCTCCAGTAGCAGCCCGAGCTTTGGGTACAGCCCTGTGTTTAACCACGGTGAGAAGCGGTCATCTCAGAAGGCCAGCCTGGGGAGCTTCCTTACAGCTACGCCTGAAGCCCTGCCAGCGAGACGAGGCCGAAGGAAAGGCAACAGCTCAGTCAGTGCCTCTGGCCGGCAGGTAGCTCGGGATCTGGGGCGTTCCCTTGCTGAAGAGGAAGACGGAAAGAATGACAATGTATCATGGAGCGGAGGGAGAAAGAAGCGGAGTGAAGTGTCTCTTGTTTCTGCCAGATCCCCACCCAGCCAGCTAAATCTCAACAACTTGGAGGAGTTTCCACCCATGGGTGCTGCCTCTGGCTGGACAAAGTAAGAGCAAGTCTGCCTCGCTGTCTCATGCGGATTGTGCTGCAGGTTACTGTTTCCTTGACCAGCTCATTCTGTTGTGCGTGTCCACATACAGAAGATGCTGTAATAAACGATACTTGGGGGCTGGCTTCTGGGCTCCTTGGTCCGAACCGCTTTGTCATGGCTGCCATGTAGGGGAATATTGCTTCAATGGGTAGTCAGGTTTCCACTCTGTGAACTCGCCCAGGATGCCTCTTTAGCCTCTCGCTTGTGATGCTGCCTGCAGCTTACCGGTGCACAGACCAGCTGATACGAAGCTGAGCACATCTTTGTCCTTGCGTGTTCTAACAAGTCAGCATTATCTTGGCTCTTCACATTCCTCATTTAACACAATAGCAATTGCTAATGAAGAGCAGTCCTGGAAGCCTCCCCAGCTTTACTAATGCTAGCAGAAAAGCTTTCGGATTGAAGTTCTGTGGCTTCTGGTAACAGATGTTAGCGTGCAGCTTCATTTGTGCCGTGTGATCATGGACAAAATAGCTAGCTGATGCCTGTATTGTCTTTGGTCTGCAGCAAGCCCCGGTCTCCCTGGTGACTTTGGCTTAGCTTCTGGGCAGCTGTTTGTGTTGTGGTTGCCTCAGTCCTTTTCTCTTTGAGATTTTACTCTTTAAAACCCTCATTAGCAAACATAAGGCTTTCACGTCAGCCTGTTTGCTCCATGTATCAGGCACTGGTCTCTGAAAGTGGGACTTTCTAGTTGGATGTGCAAAATTCCACCTGAAAATTGATGAGTCTGTGGGTCTGTACCGCAGATCCGGGTGCTGGGTCTAGATGATGCTCTAGATGGTGCTCTGGCCAAGGCAGGTAAGGTGTGTTTGCAGCATAGACTGTAGGTCTGTCTTCCTCAGTTGGACTATGCCTAACTAGGAAAGAGGTCACAGAGTGTTTGGAAGCCAACACTATAGCGATTTTGAGAACATCATAGCAATTAATACGTAGTAACCAGCATTTCCTTCAGAACTGTAATGCTTTATGTTCCTGTATCTCATTTCCAGTATGTCTCTTAGTGTGTTACAAGCCTCTTCCTGAAGGAGAAATTTAAGTAGTTTATGCGGGAAGGTTGGGTTTCCCTAAACTTAAAGGGCCTGTGGTAACTCAGGAGCCTGGACTTTTACTGGTAGACGATGGCAGCTTGATTGGTTGGTTGGTTGGGGTTTTTTTGGTTTGTTTTTTTTTGGTTTTTTTTTTTTTTTTCTCGTGGTCGTGTTATAAACTGCCAGTGAATTAGCTTCTTACTCAAATGAGGCATATCCCGTCCTCTCAAATTAGAAATGTTTGGAAGAGTTGTGTGGCACTGTGTTATCTGTTCTGTGGCTTGATGATTGATCATTAATTTTGCAGCGAGGGTCAGCAGGCTGTTTTCAGCAGTCTGTAGCTCCATGACTTTTTATTCAGTGACCAGAATAAAGTCAGCAACTATATGTACAGTTTAGAAATCCAATATCCTGACTCCATATCCATTTTATTTAGCATTAGGTTCTTGTGGAAGAGTGGCATGCATATCTGTCTTGAGACCTAATTTTTTTTTGTTGTTTAGCTTGATTTCAGTGCAATCGCTTCTCACTTTTTCAGCAAAAGCAAACCATCAAGGCGAATCAACCCAACTCCCGTCAGTGCTGAGCGCCCCCTCTCAAAACCAAAGATGTGCTTCACTTCTACGCCTGTCAGCCAGTCTCCAGCTGCTCGGTTTTCATCTGGGTCAAGCCTTGAGGCCTTTACCACTGTCCAGGAAGGAAGCCTTACGTCGGTGATAAGCAACAGCCTTCAAGAGGAGAGGGAGATGCTGAAGAAAGAACGGTACAGTCTGAGCAGAGTGGTGATAGGCTTGTATTGATTCTTAATTCTCTTGTCTTAAGGTGGTACCAGCATCAGAGTGGAAATGATCAGAGGAATATCCAAAACAGATATTGGTGACCTTAAACTATAATTTGCCTAAACCAAGTGCAACTCTGGTATCAGACCAGGATATTAATGCAGCTAGCTTGTGTTTGTCATTTTAGAGGAGGTGTGCTGTCTCTGGAACAATGACCCTCACTTTATCTTCAGAAGTTTAGTCAGTCCTCACTGCTTTCATAAGATTGTCTCTTCGTGGGCTTGCACGTGTGGCTGTCTCCTGTGCTGCTTTCCTTAGACTGCACAGGCGAAGCGAGTGGGTTTGAGCTGGTGTAATTAGGCTGTGTTTGAAGACTGCGCCTGTGATGGAAGGCATAGTCTGGTTTGAAAAAAATATGTTAATGATACAAATGTGGGGAAAGCGTTAATGATTTTGCAAGGTAGGCAGACTAACACAAGCTTGCAGTCAGCAAAACAGGTCGTGGGTAGCCTGAGATTCTGTTTTAAAACTTACCACTGCAGTTCTCTATTGAAAAATATGTGTGCTGGGAGACGAGGTGAATTTCAGCTTCTAATTTTGTCTCTGCTGCTCAGTTACTGTGTGACTTTCATCCTCTGTAAGATGGTATCGCTTAGTCTGTGAGGTTTGATACTTCAGAAAAAAAGCAAAGCACAGTAGTAGAGAAACTGTTGTTTGTAATTGCTGACAGAACTGTTGCTGTTCTTTGTAGATACTGTTCTTGGGGAAACTCTTCAGTACACGTGGGTGGAATTCTTTTCCTGCTAAGCCTTGCAGTTCACTTCAGTGGGACCAGAACTAGCTGGAACAGACCCAGTAGAGTCTCATGAGTTACTGTTTGTACCAGACCCGTAACAGAACTGCCCAGGATTCAAACCTGCCTCTCTGCACTTCAATGAAGCCCCTATCCCAGTTTGAATTCCACCTGACTTGTCCCACTAATCCGTATAAACTAAAGTAGGTGAAATAGCAGTATGTGGGCTGGATCTTGCCCATGAGGTGATCTCATCTGACCCATCATGCTTGAGAGCTGGAAGCTGGTGTTGTGTCCTCAGCGGTGGTGGAGGGGTGAGGTACAACACTAACACAGCCTCCAGCCAACTGGGTCACTTTCAGCAAGGGCAAAAGGTGAAATTCATTCTGAGACAGATGACAACACTGAGGCAGAAGTGAAGCAGAATCTTGACTACATTATTGGAGTCTTACCTTGGTGGGTTTACAAAGTGCTTAATAAATCATTCTCTTCACTTCTGTCAGTCAGGTGCTTATGTTCATTGCAAGGGAGATGTTATTGAATAACCTTTCTACTCCCATTTTGGGACTAATTTGTTCTTCATTGCAGCAGTTCCACTAGAAGTACGCCAATAGAAAAAGTTTTTGCGGCAGTTAAAAATGTTTCCGTCTTCCCCATGGCCTTTAAAGTGAGTTTTAAAGATTTTACCTTTGAGGCAATGTGGTAAGAGGTGGTGTGTTGTTCCAAGTGTGGACGTTCCATTGGGATCTTTAACAATCATTTGATACTGCTGTTACCGGCTTTTTTCCCCGCTTCTCACGTGTCTTACATATGCCACTCTGCTGCTTTATTTTGGATGACCTCTGTAGGTATATCTCTGTATTTAACTCAGTGATCACTGTTGATTTAGAATCCAGCAATTAAAGTAGTTTGTTCCTTCTGTTGTTTAACTTGCCAGTATTGGATTTCATCTGTTGTTGCATTGCCTTTCCACTTAGTGGTATTGGATCTTCTCAGGGCGTCGTTAACTTACAAATATATCTGAAGGTATGGATGTGAACCTTGTTTTCACAGATTTTGTAAATTGTCTAGCCGTCAGAAATTGTACAGGCAAAAATTTTTTTTAGGACCGGGTCTCTGACAGATTCCATGTCCTTAACAAATACCAGTTTAGATGAAAAGCAGTAACATAGGTTAGTTAGATGATTTGGTCAAAGTGCCACACTATTTTAGCAGAGCTGGAATTTGAATGTGATTCTTTTTAGTCTTTTGCTTGTTAGCCCCAGGATTCTTTCTCAGTAAGGGAAAGATGAGCACTACCGTGCTAAAAGCAGCTTTAGACAGTGTAAATGACACGGTTAGTTATTGCAGGAATTCCTTCATGTTAGACTGCAAGAGGAAGACCTCTTCTGGCCACGGGACTGCTGTGTATCATCTTCAGTCACATGGTATGTTGCTGCTCTTGAATTTCAGATGCAAATTGCTGCACCAGGCGTCTTCTCCTGCAGGGATATCTCTTGATCCTGGTACTCCTACTAAGCCTAGCTACACTCGCAGTGCTAGCCTTCCTGCTGAAAGCCATCTGGTGACCTGTGCAAGTCCTACTAAAGTTTCCTGCAAGAAACAGTTAGAGTGTCTGGCGCAGCTGTATTCATCGTGTATAGCAGGTGAAGACCCAGAAGATGTGAGACTGACCCTTCTTTGAGCTTTGAACTTGCATGTGTGTTGTGAGGGGGAAAGAGAAGCGAAAGTTGCGGGACAGTTACAGTGTATAAACAAGTAACATTTGGAAAAATAAAACTAAGCCAACACAGTTATTAGAATGAATGGATACTAGGTAAAAGTTTAAGGAGGGAGGTGAACCTGATGCACTACTCTGAGCTGTAGTAGGCTGAAGTTGTATGGCCCGATCTGAAACCAGACCCTTCCCGAACACATCTTTCCTGTAATTCCCATATTGATTTACACTGTGGCTGTGTGTGGGGAGGGAGTTCTTTGCTGACTGTGCCATAGAACAGGCATCTATCTTTCTACCTTCGTTTATTAAAGCAGGTCAATACTCGGTATCCACCTTTAGTATCTCATTTCCTCTCTTCCAGAAAATCTGGTACCAAATATCTTTCTGGAGCTCTTTTTCGTTCTGCAGCTGTTGACATCTAAAGGCACTTCTACTGCAGAAGATGGGGATGGTGACGTTGAAGCCAGTGAAAGAAGTAAAAGTAAGCAATAGTATTGAGGGGAAAGAATGTTACTTCCATGGAATGATAATGTGATATAGAGTAGTTGCCTTTAGCTTGGGCAGTTAGTCTTAAATTCCATAAAAGCACCTTATTACCACTGTGGGACTCATCTGAGATGCTGACAGTAATCATGCATGTATGGGAACTGCTTCTGCGATATGATAGAGTGGGTTTGCTAGATACTGTTTGAATCTAGTTTTCTCCTATTGTGTGAGATTTGCTGTAGCTACTTGCTGACTTTCAGAGAGAAGGATGGATATGCTAAAGTCTCTCTTCCATTGGTCCTTGCAACTCAAAAGTGTTGTTGATCTGCTACGCGTTTCTTGAATTTAAGCTTGCATTGTGAGTGCACGGGATCCATCCATAAAGATCCATAATTATTCCATTTGTTTTTTTGGCAAATTCAGACTTAAGCTTGATGCAGTTAGTACCTTGATATGGATATAAAAAACAGAAGAGCGGCTTTAAGGTGAGACACACGCACCCTCTAGGTGCCCCAATTGGATTGACCTCTGTTTTGCCACTCACGGATTCTCAGGGCTGGGATTAGGAACACGAGGTCTCCAGCTATGGGAACAGCAGCTTACGACTGGTTGCAGTTGGTTTACTTTTTGTCCTGGATCTGCTTACTGTTGGCCAGAACATTGAGAAAGAACCCTTTATTTCCCATACAGCATTAAACAATTCAGTTGCCTTTAGTATAGGAAGGATAGGGATGGGAGGATTTGTCCATTCAGGTGGCAGGGAATGGGAGCTTCTGGAAATTGGATACTGGTCTGGAAGACTGTTTTTGGATATGGCAGTTCCTGCTTTCCCTGAGAGCTAATTGTTGGTCTTTTAGTTTGTATGTGGTGATAGGTGCTGTTGTCTCATGTTTCTTTTTTCCCTTAGATGCGTCAGGGAGACAGCATTTCCGAAGTGTGCACAATTGTGTTTATTTTGCTGTTCAAGTCTTGGATTATCAGTATGAGTGAGTTGAATATTTTTTTTTTCCTCTGCTTGTGTCTGCAGATGTGTGTGAGATTAAGCAAGTGTGCTTGGATTTTAGAGCTTTACCGCTTACAGGCACGGAGTTGTTAATTTTCCCTCGAAACATACAACTTGGCCTGGATTTGGATGTCTGAGTTCTCCTTGCACTGATCTCTCTACTGAACTTCAGTGTGATTATGCAAGAGTGGGAAAGTCATGAGATGGGAGCAATAAAAAATGGCCCTACAGATGCCAGTAGGATTTCACGCTGGGTGCCTGGGGCTTAGAACTCTACTCATAAAAAATGAGCATAAGCATTTCTTTAGGTCTGATCATGTGTTTGTTTATGTGTGTCTGTCTGGGTTTTATCCATGTTGTCTTGGCAGAATTATTTCCCATTTAGAAAAGGGGATGCTGAAGCTTTTGGCTGAAAATGAACGGATTGCATCTTTTTCTCCCACCTTGCACGAGAGGCTCAGGCAGGCTTATGAAAGCAGCACAGCCAAGGTAAAAAGTGGCAGACCTCAACTGTTGTTGCTTCAAACCTTTGTGGTGTTGCTCTTTGCGGTGGCTTCGATGTTAAATCTCATTCCTTCTACTTCGAGTATCTTCTCATGTCATCTTTGGCAAGTGTCTAAAAGCTACTTTTTTTTTCTTGTCAGCGGGTGAGTGAATTGCTAGGTCCAGCGATTGTTAGCTGCAAATTGCTGCCGCTGGCTAGCCTTGCATTGTGCTCTAGGCCCTGACCTCAACCAGCAACTTTGACAGGGTCATGTTTTGCTTTTGAGATTCTCATCTAATAAACATGGATCCCAGAAGAATGATTGGTTAGATGTAATATCAGAACGTAGTTTGGAAAAAGTGGATATGTTTCATAGCTACAGACTCTTTTTAGGCAAATGAAGCTTCAGAGGAGACAAAGCAGCTTGTGAAAACTAGTTTCCTGATGTAATCATCTGGATTAGGGAGCTAAAGCTGGATGGTAGGAATGCCTTCCTTAATGTATTTTGTATCTTGTTTCATCCATCCTTTAAAAATGGAAATTACTCTTAGCAAAGAAAGTACAACGTACTTTCTGAGACTAGGGCATGTCAATAGCTGAGCTTTTTAGTTAAAGCTGTAAATAAAGGTCTCTTGTTACTTGAAGGCATAGGCTTTTTGAATAGGAGAAAGAAGAATAATACAGGAATTGCCAGCCACTATCCTGCATTCTCTGGAGCCCTGTATTGAAGGTACACTTTAGCTCTTTGCAGATCATTCTTTCTACACTATCAATACTGTTTGCAACCTGTTCCGCAGAGATTTCTTAGATGAGGTGCTTCCACTCATAATGTTGAGTGATTCTGCCGCCGTAGTATAATGTAGGTTGTAAAACTGTTGGTGTTTACTAGTAGTTAGCAATTGGGAAATAGCTAGTGCCTGAACAACTCAAATAATGATACTTGGGTTTCCTCATCGTGTCTTTTCCCTGCTTTTTCTAGGTCTCAGATTGTTGCATAAATTAGAGCCTTACCTTAGACTAAATGGCTGCCTTTGTATTTTTAACAGGTGTCTCTCCTGCTGCCATGCTCTGTACAGTCTGTTTCTTTCCAGCCAGAAACTGACAATCGCTCTAACTTTCCCAGTGACAGAGCATTTCACATATTTAAGAAACAAAGGTAAATTTCTTCTACTGTTACTCTATGGCTCACAGGGTATAATCTTTCCATGGTTGTGAACAAAGGATATTAAGAATGTCTCATATATGCTACATGTAGTAGAAAAATCTCGGAGATTTTCACTCTANTAAATGCTTAATGTCTTTAGAGAAGAACAGCCTAATTCTTCAGGAGTTATTGAGACTTCTGGTAAATGCCAGTACAGTGTGTCACCCTACTGGATGGCTTCTGCGTATAAATCTGGTATGCTTTTATTCTTCCTGCCACCTCCCTCCATGCTTGCAGCAACAGGGTGAGGGGAGAATGGCAAGTTGTCTTGGTCCTTTTTTCTCTCCTCATAGGTATTATTTCATGTGGCTTATTCTTTCCTGCCTCTCAGTCTTCAGTATGTCTGGTAATGGGTGTTTTGGTCATTCCATCAGAGCTTGGGCATAACAAGCTTAAGCACTTGCTGTCAAAGACATGGAAAATGGAAACTCGCTGAAGTACCGCTAACATTAATGAGTTTTGCAAAGGTATCTGAATGCTTAGAGGCTTGAGTTATTTAATCTGAGGTAGATTCTTGCTGGGGAACTTAGGAGCAATTGAGTATTCAGTTGTTGTTACCTCAAATTTTGAAGAGTGGGAATTCATACCCTTAAATATCTTGATTCGCAGGGATATATTTTATGAACTACTGCGTGAATGGGAGGATAACCATGAAAAAACTGGCTGGGACTTTGAAAGAGTTCTGGGCAACAAGATCAGGTAGGAGTCTTGCGCAACTTCAACTAGCTCTGAATTGCTGGTGCAGCAT
>VYZV01029333.1:36877-52976 GCA_013401275.1 Pandion haliaetus | reverse complement strand
AAGCCGTAAGTGGCAAGGGCCTAATTTGATCATTCTTGGTGTAGCTCTTTCCCTGTTCATAATCACAGAAAGAGCCAATCTCACAGCGAGTATGTTGTGGTCTGAACATTGTCGTTCTATACACTTGTGTGTGCATTTCATGTTTTCGATGCTCCACTCCTCTTAAGTGTGGAGAAGTGTGTTATATGTTCAGAAGCTCTTAGCTCTTCTAATTATTTCAGAGGGTTCTAGTGTATTGGCTCTGAAAACAAGAAAACTGTGGCTCTTTCTATGGAAAGGAAGCTGTTTTATTTATTTATCAAAGTGCTTTATCAAAATACAGTATCTATAAAGAAAGTAGTGTGGTTTTGAAAGCAGTTGCCTTGTGGGTTTCTGTGTTAGCCTTAACCCACCAGCATACTCAAGTTACACGTATGAAGGTGACTTTTCACCACAGGAGCAGAACAAGGCTGAGATGTAAACTGAGAAATTTTTCTTCTCTTTGGGCATCAGAAGTATTGCTGTTGCTGTTTTCTTACTTGCATATGTGTGAACTCTCACCTCACTGCTCTGCACAGAGGAGAGTGGGAGCTGAATGACTTAATTTTCTTCCTAAATAACAGCGTTATTGCAGGAAAGGAAGAGTCTTTTTATCTCTAGAGCTGTGTTTGCTCTGCAGGTGCTCAGAGAGAATTTTTGTTTCCATGGTCAGCGGATGGGGCTCAGTGCTTGGGAAACCTGGTTATAAAGATGTTGCTTTTTTCAGTGGCCTTTGGAGATTGCTTTCTTAAGAGCAGTTATTTTATGCTACTGGCATAGTTTGAGGTTAGAACACTTTTTTTGTACCACAGAGATCCAGTCAGCATTTTGTAATGTTTTTCTTCACAGGGCCATGATGGCTCACCTATCTGCAACCTGCAACCACAGCCATTTTGCCAGGCTCTTTCAGAAACAGCTTATCCAGGTAAATGGCTTGTTTTTTTAATGAAGATATACATCAGTGCCGATTTGATCCTTCCTCAGCCTGAGAAAACAAACTGTGTCTTGCAAGTTTCTTTGAGATTTTCCTACTGAAACTTTTTTGGGAGAGCCAGTTTTTCCACGATGGGAATTTCCTTCCCTTTCCAGAAATACAAATCAGTGATAAATTACTGATGAACTCTGAGTAAATCGGGGATAAGGCACATCATGAGCTGTAAGAATTCATTCTTCATGGTTATTTACTGTGACCTTCTAATTTTAGAACAGTTAGAATTTTTAGAAACCTTGAGCATGTATCAAATGCAGAGGTTTCTGTTCATTAGCAACATGAGTGTACTACCTGCAAAGAATCTCTGGTTCTTCTGTGTAACACTGCAACAGCGTCTTTTTGATACAGTATTGCTGTTGTAGTTTACAGGTGTTTTTCACCAGTTTCAAGCATCATCTGACTTCACTGTAACTGAAGGAATGAAGAAAGAAAAGATGCTTCTGATTGGAGTATAGATATTCACTGTATTCTCTATAAATGGCTGGCTTATTGGTGGGTTCCTGGTGGATAGCAAAACAGATACATAACCTCACTTTGAGTATTTGAGTATTAGGCCACACACATTGCCAGGAAGTTGGGAGCTGTTGGAATGTCTAGTGTCCAGTCTGAATTTGCATCAATGTCCTGTCTGATGTGTGTGTTCAGGGAGATTATGGGAAAGAGGTGAGATGGACTTTGTTGCATCAGCAGGATTTAATTAGTCCTAGGTACTGTATTCTTCTTTTATATCTGTGCCTTGTTAGGGAAGACTGCAGGGTTTCACAAAGGTAGCCAAAGATTTGAACTGATAGCTGGGAGTCTGCAATGAATCTTATGTGTCTGACT
Organism: Pandion haliaetus; assembly: GCA_013401275.1. Taxonomy (NCBI): domain Eukaryota; kingdom Metazoa; phylum Chordata; class Aves; order Accipitriformes; family Pandionidae; genus Pandion; species Pandion haliaetus. Next base: position 51,142 of record VYZV01029333.1, on the reverse strand, counting down.
AGGAAGCGATTTGCAGAGTCTTGTGTGTATTAATGATGTGCATGCAGAAAAGAACCTAGACTGAGGATTTGTATTGAGGCCTGATGATTTAAAGGTTGGGAAGTGTGACAAGATATTCTTTTGGGAAGGGAGGATGCTCAGTTTGGAATAAATGGCCCTAGTAATTGTGCGCTTGATAGGCGTAGTTAAATGTTGCTTTTTAGTATGATCTCTCTCATTAAAACCGTCCCGACTTAGATGTAGGAGTATGCAGTCATCTTTTCCCTTTACTTGGTATTGGTTAGGTTACATCTGGAGTACTGTGTCCAGTTTTGGGCTCGCTAGTACAAGAAAAATACAGACTTCCTGAAGCGAGTCCAGCACAGGACCACATAAATGATTAAGGGACTGGAGCATTTTTTTGTATGAGGAGAAGCTGAGAGAGCTGGGACTGTTTAGCCTGGAGAAGAGAAGGCTCCAGGTTATCTTAGCACTGTGTACAAATACCTGATGGGAGGGAATGAAGAAGAGGGAGCCAGGTTCTTCTCAGTAGTGGTCACTGACAAGACATGAGGCAATGGACACAAATTGAGAAAAAGGAAATTCCATCTGAATGCAAGAAGACACTTCTTTTACAGTGAGGGTGGTCAAACACTGAAACAGGTTGCTCAGAGGGGTTGTGAAGTCCCAGCGGAGACATTCAAAACCCAATTGGACATGGTCCTGGACAACCTGCTGTAGCTGACCCTGATTGAGCAAGAGAGTTGGATTAGATGATCCAAGAGGTACCTTCCAACCTTAAACAGTTCTGCAATTCTGTGATTCTTTGAGTCTTGAGTAGTATCTGTGTGTTTGAGGGAGGGGTGCATTCATTTTTTAACTTTTTTTAACTCTCTGGAAACTCCAGGGAAACTGGTCTGGGAATGCGTAGTGCAGTATCACAGACCTTGGAGACTGGGCTAAAGATCCTATTGAGTGGCTTATGAAGACCATGCGAGTGACAGGTGTCCTCTCCACACATCCAGGTGTAGCCTGGTAGATGTGCCCGAGTTAGATGTATAGGATTGGAATTCCATCTCTCAAGATCCCTAGGCTGTTTATGGCCAAGGTGGGTAGCACGTTTTGGCATGAGGAGAAGAGATGTTCTGTACGTGAGCCTCCTGAAAAGGCCATGCTTGGATTACTTCTAAAACAAAGTCTTGTGAGGAAGGGAGAATGTGGGGTGAGAGATGAAGTGAATTGATGCCTTATTACAAATTTTCCACCTCACTACTCTTTCTGTCTCCTGAAGATGTGTAAAGGTCCTGTTGGTGGTGGTGCAAGCTGCGGAGACACCCCAGACCAGGATGTCCTTAATATGCTGGGTTCTGATAATCTGAGCCGTCTGAAGAGGCTGCAGGAGAGATTTGTTGTTCCTCAGAGCATCAGAGGACCTTGTCCACCCCCTTCGTTCCCAGGGTGCCAGCAGTTCTTCAGGGACTTCATCCTCAGCGCAGGAAGGTTAGCTGTCTGTGGTTGCTGTTTCCTTGGTGAAACGTGTGGGTCAGTGGGGAACACAGGCGTGTTGCTCTTGCAGTGGGGAGTTGTCCGGAGAGCTTGGGGCATGGTGTAACCTAGGCACAGCATATCAGAAATGTTTTTCAGCTGCATAATAGCGCACTTAGTGTTCTTGGCCAGGCCGCATGGTGAACATGTTAATAATAAGCAGGTTCTGCTAGGAGCATAGAATGGTTTTGTGTGTATGTGTGCTATGTTAGGCTAGGCTATATGGTAATAATTTTCCTTCTATAAAACCATAATATCTTGTCACAGGCCATCGCTGTTTCCCAGTGCCAAGGCGTGTGGTGCTGCCTAGCAAGGGCACTGGCCTGGCCAAGTGTTTCTTGTGTGGCAGTGCAGGAAGCTAAGGAGTTGCAGGATGAAGCCAGGTTCATGGTTTTGTTTAATGAGTTTTTCACAGTCCACAGCATGGAGGGTTGTGATCTATGGGAGATCTGAATCTTAAGTTCAGCTTCCTGCTTCGACAGATCCATATTATTATCCTTATGGCAGGACTTGCTAAACAGCGTCTATTCAAAAAAGTACAAAGTGAGAGTCAAAAAGAAAGGGGTCAGCCAGTAGTAGCCTTGTCCCTTGCTTTCTTGTCTGTCAGTGTGTTACATTGGACGTCTGCTGATGCTTAATACAACTCATGAGACTAGCTTGAAATTTTGCAGTGTGTTAGTTGAGGTTTTACTGCTGTTTTCAGCCCAGTCTGACTCATCATCATCTTTTGCTGAAGTTACCAGTTCAACCAGCACCTGGTGGATAGTCTGTGCCTGAAGATACTTGAACTGAATGGCCTTACTCTGGTGGAACATGAGCACAGTGATGGGGAAGCGGATATGGATGAACAGGTAAGCTTGTTTTGTGCGAACACATCTGGCAGGAATTTCCCTGAGCTGTTCCAGTACCCAAAGAATTACTGGCTTGATTGTGAGTTGCCTGGAGCTTTCACCACTGTATTTGCAGTACAAGAGCTTCTTCGTTTGGTTTTGTCATAACTCTGCAACTTGGTTATGGACGTCTGAGCCCCTTGCCATTTACTTGCATGCTTCAAGTTGCTTCCTGGAACTGTGTCGTAAGAGATGATGCACAATAGTTTGAAAAGTGAGAGCATCTTTTTAGGTTGTTAGTACCCTGTGTTAGATCAATGAAATAACTGAGTCCAGTTGTTGCACTCAGTTGCAATAGCTCTGTGTCACTTTTCTGCGTAGAAGGATTTTAGCTAGAATGAATTTGTAGTCATGCCCGTTCATACCTGTTCAGATGTTTCTTCACTCATCTGTACCTATCAGAGGTGTCACAGCTTATAGTCTATTAGCAAAGTAGCAGCCAAAGGTTCATGGAGACTTGCAGAGCGGTCATGGTATAAAGGAGGCAACGTGAGATCAGCTCTCTGCCCTCTCATTGCCTCCGAAGTTGTTAATGTGAAGGTGTGATTGAGCAGCTGCTTGTTTTAGAAAGCACTTGAATTAACTTCTCGCTGTAAGTGAAGCAGTGGAGGCAGGAGCAATGTAAAATGCTTGACAAAGATGCATTTTGGAAACTTACCTGTATTAAAAGCAGTGATGAAGCTATGTGGTCCTTCTACATGAACGGAGTGGAAGTTTAGTGTATGTAGTTGCTTTGCCAGTTTAGGGTAGCATTGCCCCAGCTTGCTTTTTTTAATTTCAGGATGAAAAGAAGCGTTTCACTGTGGTCCTATTAAGCCTCCGACTCCTCGCCAAGTTCCTAGGGTTTCTTGTTTTCTTGCCATATCGCACTGTGGAGCAACCGACTAGAGACTTGCAAGACTCTGCAGTAGCGTTAAGAAACCAAGTAAGAAACCAAACTCTTCTAAGAAATCTAACGTGGCCTTTTGCTTGACAGGCAGGCTTCCTAATCCGAGGAGGGGATGATGAATAGTTACGCCCTTTCCAAGTGAGCCAGTGGTTCCTGGGATGATGTTGTACTGTTCTGTGCCCCTACTGCATATTCTGGGGTTGGGAACAAAGGAAAGAAGGGTCTGTGTAAGATAGGAAAGAGGGAACAATGCGCTGATGGTGGGGTACTCAGTCTTCTGTTATTTCTGCTAATCTGGGGCTGTCATACCAGAACTCTGACCTAGCTAAGACAACGTGCATTTGTAGTGTAAAATCCAGCTACCAGGAATGTTTTTGTTAGTTTTGCACCCGTCTCCTAGCAGTGTGTCATACTGAATGCACAGAGGCACGGGTTAGACCTTGACTCTACTTGCACATAGTCAGGCTTATAGCCTTACTTTTGAAAGTCCCAGTGCGACCTCCGGCTGCTGTGTCATAGCGTGGTTTTTACCTTTGCTCATGTGCAAAGAAATGTTTTCAGTAGCCAGAAAGTCACCTCTTATTTGTGCAGAAGATGAAATCCTGGAAAGAAAAGTCAAGATATAAAGTTTTTCGTTAAGTATCAAAAAGATAACTTCAAGCTACTGCTTTAACTTCTGTTGTCCATTAAGACCCTGCCTGTACTGGATATATTGAAGCTTCTGAGACAATCTATTTGGGATCAGCGTTCTATCCTCACTATTCCTTGGATTGTGGAATACCTTTCCCTTGTGGATCATATTGCTCCTTTCCTTGATTACTACAGGAACGTATTTTGTCTCTTGCTGCAGGTATACAGGTAAGAGCCTGGGAAAGGATGTTTGTTCAGAACTTTTCTCTGAAGGTTTGCATGCTTAGGTGGGGTGCCTGGTGTTTGAGAATGCATGCTGGCCCTAGTTTGAAATTCTTATAAAAATACTTTTTTGTGTGTGTGTGCAAATTGTGAGCACTTTTTATCTTACGTAAAGCTGCAAAGGGAGCACATCCTAAACTCAGAGATTAATGCTTGATTCAAATATGTTTTTTCATCACGTAAAGAAATTTTTTTTAAATCTCCACTCACTCTACATCTGCAGCTGTGAATTTTAAACCTTGAATTTGAACCTTAAACCTACAGTAATGTTCTAGTTTTCTGTCCTATATATATCTGAGGAAAATTTGAAGCACGTTCTAGAGAGTTACTTAATGCTGGCTTTTCCAGTGTAAACTTAAACCAGCACGTTACTCAAGATGCATACATACAAAAAAGTAGAGTTTGCTCTCCGCTCTTTAGGCAGACTAGTAAGGAATGCGTACATGGTGACAAAAAGTATAATTACAAAGTGAGTGGTTTGGGATTTTTTACCTTAATGAAAATTGAACTACTGAATCTAACACTTTCTCATGCTGCTTTTGCTGCATGGTAGGTTAATGGTCCTTTCTGAAGATAAGGAGATGAGTTTCCTGAACAAGCTGCTGATCCTTGCAGTTCTGGGTTGGCTTTTTCAGGTAGAGTCTCCTGTGTGCATACAGCTCTTCCCTGAAGAAAAAAGCAGGGCACAGAACTCAATAGGAAATAGCATTGAAATGAGTTAAAACACCGCAAAACAGTCGTTTGTTGTTTTGTTGGGTATTTTTACCCTGGTGTGGGGTTTAAAGAATCCTCTGTATTCTAGTGGAGAATTATTTTCCTTTAGTGGAATTGTGTGAAGCAACTTTTTTTTTTTTTTTTTTTTTTTCCCCCCCAGTAGGAATTCTAATTGCTTCTCAATCGTGTTCTGTACTTATAAATCTGCATCCTTGTAAGCAAATTGACGCTGATTCCTGTTAGAACTGGAAGCTCTTGTCACAAAGATAGAGTGCTAGCTGGCAGCCTTGAATTACCTGGGCAATTTTTTGTCTGATAAAGGGATGGTGTGATGAACTTTTAAAATCTTTTTGTGCCTCCCTTTGGAAGCAAGGTAACTGCTTAGCAGGAACCTGCTGGAGAGGTGAACGATGCTGTATGGGGAGGGTAAGGAAGGTGGCTTATGTTATTGTGATCAAACTAATTTTATGGAAAGGTTCTCCTTAGGGCAGAGAGGATCCTTAGTGCTAGTTTTTTTTGTGGGTGGTACGTTGGTAAGGTTTTATTGTCCTCTTTATCAGACATGGTGTAAGTTACTGACTGCTGTTTGGGTTGTAACTGCTGGGGTTTCTGTTTCAGGTTCCATCAGTCCCTGAAGAGTTGTTTTTTACCACTGACATCAGGCAGGAGGCGTTGATGATGGATACTGTGACATCTGCTCGGGCTTTGGTGAGTTAGTGCAGTAGCATGTCCTCTGAATCTGTGGCCTCAGGAGTTTAAGATCTTGTTTGTCAAGAACTTGGCTTCAGTGCAGCTGCATTGAGCATATGTAGGCCAATGGATGAGATGCCCCAGTTTGTCCAAGTGCCTCAATTGCATTGCATCCTGGATTGTAAACTGTGTGTGTTACAGCTCTGGGGCTTTTGTCAGGCAGGAGCCATCTCACCTGCTGCAATGGCTTGCAGAATAGGTGCCAAGTTATGATGGAGGATCAGATGCTGTTTTCCTGCTCACTGATTATTGCAGTACAAGGTGAGCTGATAGAACTGTAGCTCTTCCCAGAAATAAGTATCAGTAATGGTGAACTCAACAGAAATAGTAAAATGGCACTATAAGGGTAAGGTTGCTGTCATTGGAGTCACCTATTTTCCGGTTGCATGGTAAAGGGTAACTGAGCCGAAAATAGTGTGAGCAAGCACAAAAGGAGGTGAGTTTATGGCATGTGTGATGTTTCAGATAACTCCCAGCCATGCAAAAGAATGCATAGTATTCCTCGAAAAATGAGCACTGTGTTTGCTAAGTGTATCTTGTTCTAATTAGAAAGTTCTGTTTTGCACTATTTCTTCAGTGGCAGAGATAAGATGCAGAGGTCAACTGATTTTTTTTTTTTTTTTAATTTTTTTTTTTCCAAATGAGCGCAGTACACACTGTCTGTGTGGATGGGATATGAAGTTGCTTTTCCTCCCATGGCTCTGGCTGTGCTGTGTAATACTGGGGTGACATTACTCCACAGTGTGGTGTTCCACTGAATCTGGGTGAAGACACCTGTGGAGGTGTAATGCATAGCAGATGTTCCTCATTTATTCTCCTCCACAGACAAGTTTCTCTTTTTACAAGTAGCAGCTGTGGCAATAGTCCTGGTTGCCTCCTGTAACCATCAGCTTTCAGCTGGGCTTTGACGGTGGATCAGAAGCAAAGGCTGAGCTACGCTAACTACATGTAGAGCAGCTCACCCTGTGTTACAGGGCTGGACTGAACACTTGGGCTGCAAAGTTTATTGTTTTACTGGGGATTTGGAATCCAGTTATTTTTATTGTTTTCATGGAAAGACAGTTCTGAAACCTGCCTGTGAGCACGCGTGTGGGATTTCTGACTTGCTGAAGACTTGTTTCTTTCCTGCTGTGTCCTTTCAGCATTTCCTTCCTTTTCTCACCAGGACTCTGTACCCTTGGTGGATCAGCAGTTACTTTATACCTGCTGTCCCTACCTTGGTGAGTGTTTTATTTATAGTTGTTATATAAATAAAATGTATTAGTTGTTTTGGGGTTTGGTTTGGTTTTTGGTTTTTGGGGGTTTTTTTTGTTTCTTTTTTAATTTATATTTGTCCTTTGGTACTTGTGAGTCCTCTTTCTTACCCCTCCTCACAACTTCAGGTCTCAGTTGTGTATGAGTCAATCTTCATAAAAAGGTGTATTGCAGAAGCTCATGCAGCTCTGAGTAGTATCTGGTGAAGCTGGGGGAGGGAGGCTACACAGTCAGGATAGTTGATCTACAGAGCCTGAATACAGAGGGACAGGGGAACTCATCCTTCACAGACTGGAAGGAAGCATCCTGAGGAGTAAGTGTACAACTTTTCTATCCTAGGTATAGGGAGAGGTGTTTGTACTGTGAGGAATGCCTTGATCCTTGAGCATATTTCTGCCGCCAGGCAGAGGGGAAGAATCCTTTTGTGCCCTGGTGCTTTATCAGGTTGTTGTTTGAGAGATCTTTTTCCTGGGATCTGACTGCCGTTGGTGAAATCCTTCTCTGTAGACAGTAGAGTCCCAGATGGTGGGATGGCGCTCTGCTTCTTGGGACTTAGCTGCTAGGAAAACTGTATGTTAACCTGCATCACAAAAGCTTCTAGGGGTTGAACGTGTCTTCAGGCTTTTTCCCTGGTATTTTTTGCTGACCCTCTTGAAATTTTGTGTAACTCTGCTTGCCTTGTTGTCCCTGTAGACTTTACAGTTCCTGCTTGCCGTACTAAAAAGGGATGTGTAGAAATGACTGCTCCGTGATCCTTCTGAACAAGTCCTGTGTGCCAGGGAGCTTTTCAAAAGCCTCCTTTTATCTTTGGAGCCTTGCCTGCCTTGCTATGCCCTGCTAGTTAAATGGGTGGGATGCCCCTCTGCTTTTCTGAAACTTCCGCTTTCGCAGAAGCTGAGAGATCTGCTCTGGAAGCAGGACTGACAATGTGAAAGTCTCTCTCTTGAATTTTGATTTTTTCCCTTGCTTATGGGGACAATGACTGCTTTTGCCTGTTTTTCTGTATAGGTGAGCTGCGGAAACTACTTGCCTCTTTTGTGGCTGGTAGTGGAGCAAAAAATGGTGGCTTTATAAGGAAAATCACTCCCACAGCTGCAGAGTCCTTGGCATCCAAGGCTTCTGTCACACAGCGGAAAGTGCAGGTAATGAAATCAGGGAGTCACAAGGGGAAGCAGGGCAGGAGAAATTGCTTGTGTCAGGGTAGGGTGCACAGGGGCATCCTAATGCCAGGGAAAGAAAAGAATGGGCCTAGGCAGCAGGGAACGTTGTGTTTAATGGTTGGGTGTCCTTACTCCTCAGTATTCTGTTATAGTCATGTGGGTGTTGAAATCCAGGTAACTTCAGTAAATGTTCCTGCAAGTGGAACAACTAGCCTTTTTCTCTGTCTGCCTCTTCTTTAACACAAAATGTTGGTATGTTTCTCATACTCTGTTTTGATTAGACTGCAGCCATGCTTTCCACCGAAAGAATGAACTGTGTAGGAGCCTACAGGATTACCAGCCTGTAATTAAAAGAGAGGATCCTTTCTTTCCAAAAACAGACCCTATGTGGTGACTCACTACTAGTAGGTGCTGTCAGAACTCTCCCATTCCTCTATTTACTGGGCGTTGGCTTTTGTAGCTTCATGAACCCTGATAATGAGCTTTGGGTTAAATGGTTAGAGGGAAGTAGGGAGCAGACATTTTACAGGGGCGCTGAATGCTATAGTAGCAGAAAGTTCTACTGTAGGCAAACTGTGCGCCTTTTAGCACAATTTCAGATGGTAGTTCCGTCCATTCCTGTGTTGACGAGAGGAGGATCTGGGTGGAGTACTCTAATCAATTGCAGCGCTTTTCTCTTGAACAGGTAGAGTTGGAACAGGCCTTCTTTCACAACCAGCCTCCCTCCCTACGGAGAACAGTTGAATTTGTGGCAGAGAGGGTGGGATCCAACTGTGTTAAGCACATCAAGTAAGTGCTGGTGATGTGTTCTGTGACATAAGAAGTAACGTTACACTAATGGGGCAAAGAGTTGATCCTTTAAAATTGTGTGTATGAGGAAAAGAAAGCTTCCCTCAGAGTATGCTATATTGCGGAACACCAAGGCTATGTAAGGCTATGACAGTGGGGTCCAGCAACATCTGATTGCCGTCGTAGAGGGGAAGTTGTGAAGGGATGCAGAGAGGAAGGTTATATGACTGTGGGACACTTGGAATGTGAACATAGTGCAGCATTCTGAGACTTTATATCCCTTTCAGAAGGTTCTTGGTAATGATAGGAAAATCTCAGAAGGGACCTCTGGAGGTCATCTGATCCAAACTCCTGCTCAAAGCAGGGCCAGCTTTCAAGTTGGATCAGGTTGCTTGGCACCTTTTCCAGTTGAGCTGTGAAAGTCTCTAAGGATGGGGATTCAGCAGCCGCTTAGTACCGTGTTCCAATATTTAACTTTCCCGGGCTTTGTGAAAAATGTTTCTTTATTTGCTATCATAATTTCCGTTGTTCCGGCTTGTGCATGTTGCCTGTCAACCTTTAGCTGTGCACTTCCTGGAAGAGTCTTGTTCTGTCTTCTCTATAACCCTTCCTTCTCCCTTCACCTTCTCCTCTTCTCCAGTCTAAGTGAAACTGGCTCCCCCAGTCTCCTTGTAGGTTGTGTGCTCCAGCATCCCCACTGTCTTATTGAATGATTTTTTTTCTTTTCTGTTGCAGTCACGCAGATTGTCAATGGCTTTCTTGTACTGGGGTCCCAAAGCTGGACACAGTACTCCAGATGCAGCCCCACAGTGGCGAGGGAAGCAGTAACTTCCCTTGACTTGCTGGCTGCGCTGTTGCTAATGTCAGCCCAGTAGAAGGTCGGCCTTCTTTGGACACTGCTAACTAACTCATTTAGCTTGTCTGCTGGGAACCCCAGATCCTTTTCTGCAGAGCTAGCTGCTCCCTAGCCAGTAGATCCCAGCCTGTACAGGTGTAACAGTCGCTACCCCGTTGTCAGCCCATTTCTCCACCTTGTCACAGTCCTTCTGAATGGCAGCCCTGCCCTCCAGCATGTCACTCATGAGCTTGCTGAGAGTTTGCGCTGTCCCATTGTCCAACTTGAAGACATTAAACGGTATTATCCCACAAGGAATGCTGGTTGTAGTGGGCTGCTGTTGACATCTTTGAACTTCTGACCACTACCCATTGAAGAGTATAAGGGTATTGCTGCCAGAAGAGATACCTGTAACCTTATACGTTTCTATTAAAAACTAAAGGCTTTTGACTCTTGAGTCTTAGTACTATTTTGATATCTTCATTGTTGCTTTCTTCCTTAAAAAAGGACAAGGAGATGGTACAGTACTGAACACAGTGTGATTAATTCCTTTTTAGCGGAGTGGTTTATTGCATTTGAGATACGGGTATCCTCCTAAACTGGGGAGAACAGCTGGTTACAGTTAGTGTGGCCTGTCTCTTGTATTGATTTCAGTCTGGTTTTTTTGGGTTTTTTTTTTTTGTTTGTTTTTTTACAGGGCAACACTGGTAGCAGAGTTGGTTCAAAGGGCTGAAGTCATGTTGCAGGATAAAGTGAAGGAGGAGGATGCTAATCATGACAAGCTGCTTGAAGAGGTGTGCGCTCATCTGTATGAGGAAGGGGCCCAGGCACTCATCAAAGGCAGAGAGTAAGGAGGAAAAGTTATTTAAACTTGTGCCTTCCCTTCTCTTCTTATTGCGGAATCTATAAGCCTAATTCGGCTTGGCCTGTCATGCTCTGGTTCTGGTAATTATAAACCCTGACCTCTGCTCTTCTTAGGGTGACTGTCTGCTGTGCCTCCAGCCAGTTAATGCTGTATTTGTAGGAAGGAGTAAAGGTGCTGTCTGTCCCTCTGCATCCAGCTCTGAATGGACATCCACTGCAGCTATTCTATTTCCCCTCTTTGGAAAACTGAGTATTGCAGCTTGTTGGCTTGTAATTCCTCTTTCCTTGTCTGGTTCTTTTGGTCTGACTTACTGCACTGCAGTCTTCCAACTGGTTTTGACTGTAAGAGAGCGTATGAAAGTTGCTATGGTAATGAACCTCTGAGTGTTGTCCAAGAACTTTGACTAATCCTGCGGCACGTTTTCTTTCCTTTCTTGCAGATTTTGCAAAAAGAAAGGTCCTGAGGCGGTAAGGGTGTTATTGCCAGAAGAGACATCCTCAGCAGTATGTATTTTCACTAAAACTTACTAAAGGCCTTGACTTTTAAGTCTGGACCGTTACCATTTTTCCATTGCTGCTTCACTTATCCCTTAATAGCTTAGGACAATAGAATCTAGTGATGCCCTTATGTGAGGGCTAATAGCTAAGGAGAGTCATCTCTGCCGGGCTGCCTTGGCTCTTCTAGCTGAAGTGATACTCTAGCCAATAGCTAACTGTTGAGACTAGAATGGTATATAAATTGCATCCATCTGGCAAGGCTAATGCTTTTGTTTTAGCATCAGCTTCCCCAAGAGTTGATGGGGTTTGTATGGGGTTGATGAGGTTTGGGAAATCAAAATGGGTCAGTCCTATCGCTCAGAGTAGCATTTCCCACAGAGGTGGTGGTGATCTGTTTAAATGTTGCATGCCAAAATTAAGTTTTTTCCCCTCTAGACTTCCTTCTAACTTCTCACTGACTATAGTGCTGTGGCTAGTAGTAAATTTCCTATCACTTGTTGTCCTCCCTGTAAAGGTTTTAAGTAGTGCAGAAGACATTGCAGTGGAACTGGCTACTGAGAAAGCCTGTGGCTGGCTTTCTGCCAACATTGCAGGTGAGTCTCTTTACCCTGAACTACAGCTTCTAACCTGTGTATTGTACTCTTTTTCTGAGATCAAGGGGTAGAGTTTATGCCAGTGTTATAAAGTACTTGGTCCTACTCGTTTTTCTTTTAGTGGGAAGCATGCAGTTGCTTTGTCCCTCCTTGTTTAGGAATAAGAGGAATGATTTCTAGCTCCAAGAACCTTCTTCAGGGATTTTTCAGGCTTGGCCCATGTAAGTGATTTTTAGTTCTAAGAGGCTGGTAGGATGCTGAGAATGAATGCTGTGGAAAGCTTCTTTTGAAAGTGTCATCTAGGCTGAAGTTGTCTTAGCACTTCAAATGTATGATACAGGCAGCTGCTCTCTCAAGCGACCTTATGGTCCACGTGTATAGAGTGCTTCCGAAATCTTATGTAAAACAAACACCACTTGGACTGAGTGTGTTTTCTGCAGGCTGAAGGCAACTGTAGTCCTTTTACTCTGTAATAATGCTCTGGCAACTCTTCAGGATCTCTGAAAACCCATTGTTTCAGGAGGTTGTGGCAAGAATCTGGGGAGGAATATCCAGCACCGTTTGCAGCATCAGGAGTTTAGTGTTTTGGATGCTGGTCAAAACTTATTTTGGTAGAAAACATATGGCTATCATGGGCACAGTGGTTGAACTGGTATGATCGTGCTGATTCAGCTTGCTACTTTGGCATTGCTTCCTGGCTTAGCCACTGTGTTCATTAAACCCGCTGAGATATTTTGATGGAAAATGAGATGAGCTGCCAGTGTGACCTGCTGGTAACGGGTGGCTGCCTTTTCGAGCTGTGGGTTAACACACTCTCTCCACCTGTGCCTCTGCCCAGTGAATATAATGGGAGCTCAGGGTGAGAGGGGTTTGAAAGTGTAAACTGTCCTTCCCTCATTCTCCATGACCCTCGAAATGAGAGGCTAATAAGGGTAGTGTTTGGAAACAGTTGTCTGCCTTGCTGGAGAGAGAGGCTGAAGTAAACAGGATTTGTTCCCTGTTCTTTGTAGCACTCATCAAAAGAGAAGTGAAAGCAACCTTCAACAGAATGCTGAAAGTCCCAGGACTTCCCATGCCTGGTGAGGATGCTCTGGAGTTGAGAAGGGACTGCCCTCCAGGCTGCCAGCACTGTGCTCCCTTTCCCTCCCAAATCATCAACGACATCAAGGTACCCATTGTTCGCTTCCCGGCTTGCCCTAACTTCCTTCTCATTTTTCACGCTGGTATTTTTTTGGGTGTGTGGGTGTTTTGGGGGGAGAGGTGTTGGTTGGTTTGTTTGTTTGTTTTAAAAGGGGATGTTCTGATTCTAAGGAACTGGCTGTGAGGAGTGTTTAGGAAGCATGACGGAAGGGTCTTGTTTTTTTCATCCCCCTGCTTGCTGTCTGTGTGTAGGCGAGTTCCCTGGTCAGGAGTACTGTCTCAAATACAGGATTTCTGGTAGCATGGCAGTGGCCTTTTTGATCTGAGTAGCATAGAAGCCGTAGTGTGGTGAGCATTGTGTACAACTGTATGCTGAAGAGTCAGTATATCAAAATAGCTACTTTTTTGTAGACTTACTCTTTTTATGGAGAGTCTCCTGGCCTCCATTTCGAGTAAGTATTTCCTGTTGGTCCTTTCAGTTCTGTAGAACTTGGTAGACTGTCCCATCTTATACGCCAGGAATTCTACATTGAATTAAGTGTCAGGTGAATCTGTAGGAATCTGTTGAAAGCTTTTTGCTGGTCTGCATCTGCACCTTCATTCAGCTATAATTAGGGAGAATCAGAATATCTTAAAAAGATGATGATGGTATGGACTTAATTTCAGCCTTAGATCCAAGCCATTTTCTGTTCAAGCTGGTTCAGATTACTTTTTGGTCTTTTCTCTCAGGCTTTTAAAAGGTCACTGTTCTTGTAAAAATCATGCAACTATGTAACCTGTGTGATTAACCCATGAGGAAAAGAAGAATTCTAAAAACTTCACTTTTTGACCATTATGTATTCTATTTTTTCTGCTGCTGCTTGTCCGTTTGAGCAATAATACTGGATCTCACTGTCATAGCAGTGTTCCCAGCAATTGTATGAGTATGCATCCTTTAACTCTTCCTTGCTTGAGCTGAAATAAAAAGAGGAGGGTGAGGTATGTGGTGAAACCGGGGGCTTTTTCTGTAAACTGTTGCTTTTTGAAGATATTTTTGTATAGTATCTTGAGATACAGCTTTTAAAATACTATTTTTTTTTTTTTTCCTTTTGATTTCCATCCTGGGTTTCTGATACTGGGTGGTAAATTGTTGGTGATGGAAAGTGCTACCACCTGTAAAATCGACTAAACCAGTTTTCATACCATAACCCTGTTACTGCTCTTCATACTCAGCTTTGTGTTGACGCTGAAGCTACTTGACGATGTAAGAGGACTCTGGATTTCTGTAGCACTTCTACTCTGAACGGGCTTGCTGCGCTATCAGATTTAACTGGAGCTTTCAGAGCTAGTTACCTTTAAGAAGGATGAAGTGGTTGCCCTCATTGACTTTGACTTCATAACATGAGTGAGAACTATGGTAGAAAATCAGACCTAGGTGAGGTTGTGAAAAATTCAGCTTTAATCTGTCTTACGA
>VYZV01029333.1:0-20365 GCA_013401275.1 Pandion haliaetus | reverse complement strand
GATGTGTGGCGAGCTGACTCAACCCCCATCCCCTGTTCCCCTGTGCTGCCGGGGGGAGGAGGTAGAAAGAACCAGGAATGGAGCTGAGCCGGGAAGGCAGGAGGGGTGGGGGCGGGGAAGGTGTTCTGAAGTTTGGTTTTCCTTCCTAATATCCTTGGTTTTGATTTGATTGGTAGTAAATGAAATGGATTTTGTTTCTTCCCCAAGTTGAGCCTGTCTTTTGCCCGTGACCATAAGTGGGGAGTGATCCCTCCCAGTCCTTGTCTCGACCCACGAGCCTGCCTTTGGATTTTCTCCTCATCCCAACCCAGTGGCCAGGGGCGGGGGTGGGGAGTGAGCGAGAGGCTGCGTGGTGCTTTGTTACCGGCTGGGCTGAAACCGAAACCACGACAGTGGGGGGTGAGAAACTCGAGTTCTAAATGGTGAAGGGTTGCAGAACCTTTTTGACATTTAACGTGAAACTTAACTGTTTCATGTGGCTTTTAAGTTAGTGAAGAAGACGGATTGCTCTACGACGAGTCAAGACTGAATACTTGGCTGTCCCCATACATCACGCACGTAAAATAAATCAGACACTTGTTAAGGACTGAAATAAACTAGACGGAAGATTTTAATGAATGTTTTCTAAAATAGGGCGCATGTTTTTCCTGAAAGCACTTTCTATCCCAAAGTTTAACACTTCCGCATTGAGAAGAATTCTTCTGCCACAAAAGTCTCAGATATCAGTAAGAACCATTAATGCGCACCCATTGTGAACACTGTTAATGTACATCAGGCCAAAAGAGAGGTTTGTAATGCCCCACCTGGTATTTTCCACCACGTCTCTTCTCAGTTGTTGCAGATATTCTCGGCGTCTGCTGGGGAGATCTAGATCCCTCTGACTTGCGTCCAGCGTCTGCAAGAGACTCAAATGCTTTTGGGGACTCAGACTTTGGCTTCTTTGGTATCTCTGCAGCCTTTTTTCTCTTTCCTTCCTCAGAGTTTCAATAGTCCTCATGTGTCTGTCCGGGAAACATGATTAGAGCGACAAAATGCACCCTGCAAAGTTACATTTTCTGATTTTTTAAAACACTTAAATATTAGGTAGCTTTGTAATGTAAAATTTATAGGACTCTAATACCATACACTCCCCTTGCAAATACCCCTTTGGCCACATGCTGACAGACAATGCCGACATTCTAAAACTCCACTGCATTTGTAAGAGTAGGAAATGCCCAAGAGGGACTTGGTTACTGCTTGTAACGGCCAAGAAGCAAACTGAGGACAGAGACTAATGTAACTAAAAAACTTCAGGAGCTACAACAGCTTCCTGAACTAAGTTCTATAATCCAATCACAAGAGTCTAGGATCTTGATTTTTTCATAATTTATTTTGTATATTTATGGGGTTTTAAAATTTGGTTTTGTGTATTCATACAGCAGCATTTATTCACAGAAGCGTGAATGAGATACATCCTATTTATGGGAATATCAGTTATTTTTACATTGCAATAAATGAATGAAATATATTCCCGTGATCACCAAGTACACATGATCACTCTCATAGCTGCTGGAAATTTTAAGAGTAGGGTGACGCTAGGTTTGAATTACACCGAACCTTATGCTTTTCCCTATTAAGTAACCCCAAAAATTTGTCTTAAATGCATTTCTTATCTGTATATAAAATACGCTTAATACTATATCTCTTCACATACAGTTCACTCAGTGTGACTAAGTGATTAAGTGCTTATAACTAAATGTTATTTATGCTGTGTGAAGCATACGTGAAGTGTATTCAAAATACTTAATACAACACTACTTTAAGTAATTTACCTTTCATAAAGTCGCTGCTTCACTGGAATCGCCGCCAGGTCATCTGCAGTTCCGCTCTGAAGGACCCTCAGCAGGGCGTCCGTTTCCCCGATGCCGTAGTTAAGTTTTGCTTCAGCCAGTTCCACGGTGAGGGGATGCTGATGCAGATCCAGGTGAATGCCAGACATGATCTGAGCACGCTCCCTCTGAAGTCTCTCGATCTCTCTGCTCCTGCTGTCACAAAGCTGGGATTTCCCTTCCATCGCTGTTGATTGTGTGCTTCTAGGTTTCTTTTCTGCCTGACTTCGTAAATCGGTCACGCTGCCACTCAAGCTGAGTAACGAAGGAGGAGAGCTGCCCTTAACACCACACCAGTTGCTAAATTTATTGTGTATGGGCAAGTCACGAAGACTGTAGCTCCGAGGCCTGTAAGGCTTTGCAAAAGTAGTATTTTTATTGAGAGGAATCTCAGTGTCACATTCACTTTCAGTGACAGAATCTGTATTGTCGTCTTGGAAGGAAGTTTGCACATCGCTCACATCAGAGAGCGGGGGTGGGGGGCAGCTGTTTTCATTTTTCCAGAAGAAATCATGAAATTGTAGAGAAGATGCTTCTACCAGAGGTTCTGAGGACGTGCCAGCATTTGTCTTTCTTGAACAAGCGGCACTAATTTTTTCATTAAAAAGTAAGTCAGTGTTTGGAAGCGAGTAGTTATGAATCAAAGCAGTATCAGAATTACCAACATATTTCTCATGTCCCATTCCAGCTGAAGAACCTCCTCCTCCGCTCGTGACATACACACAACGAAGCGAACGTGCCAGTGGACTGCAGTCTCCGAGATCACCTGTTAAAACTTCCCTGCGGCCCGACACCTCCAACATACTACTAGAGTGATACAGTCGTTTTGCACAAAAGGTAGTGTGGGTGTCAACCGTGAGTCTATGCTGCTGTTCCAAGTCTTTTGAACTATCCTGTCCTAAAAGCTCTTTGGCTGCTTTCTCATCTGAGAAACTTCCAGATTTCTTTCTTATGCCCTTATGTTCTCTAGAAGCGCTAGATTCACTGTCTGTTTCTGTCTGTGAAAAATTGTCCACATGAGGTTGCATGCTGGGCTGTGGACCTGCCCTCTGCTTTCTCTGGTTGTGAAGAGGACTCGAGACATCACCGGAACATCCAAGAGGTTCCTTAATAGGGCAGACAGACTTGCTGAAAGCAGTCCTGCTTCTGGGACTAGCACTAAGAGTAAGAATAGGGGAAGAAGCCCGGTCGACTAGCAGGGTGTTTTTGTAACAAAATTTTCTTTCTGCTGGAACCTCTAGTTCATTGACACTTTTTTTATCCTGAGCGTAAGATGCTGGAGATTGAGAGGTGCTATTAGTGGGGCTGCTAACGACAGTGCATGAGGAACCATCTTGCCCTGAACTCTGCGAAGATGATGTGACAGGTGAAACTCTGGTGCTAGCAAAAGCAACATTCTGCTGTGCATTTAATGATGTTTTTTGAAAATCTAAGATAGGAGTGGAGGTTCTGGGTAAGAGAGGCAGATGCATAAACGAGTCTTCCAAAATGCTGTCAAGACTGTCATGGAAGTCAGGATTGCCCACATTTCCCATCCCTGTTAGTTCTCGCGTCCTCTCTTCAAGGGAGGGTGTTTCCTCTTTCCTTTTGGGAATCTTACCTACTGCATCTGCACCTATTCCTTTCCAATCAATGTTTGCTGCCTGAGCTGCCCTCAATTCATTTTCCATTTTTGCCTCCACTTGTTTTTCTTCATGTTTGCTTTGAGGTTCTTCCAAAATCTCAGTTTGAGTGCCTACATCTGCTGTCGTCTGAGTGTAGCTATCTGATCTAGTAGCCTTTACAGGCTCTTCAGTTCCTCTTCGGTTGATTTTGGCATTCTGCTCGTTATTTGGAATAGTCTGTTGGGAGAGGTTTCCCAACAGCTCAGAAGTGTTCTGAAGAAGCTGCGACAGATGCATGGACAGGTTCTGCATGCTTGTCCAAGAAGAAGGTTGATGAAATAAATCTCTGTTTGTTTCCTGCTTTCTTGCAGAAACATCCGTATAGCTTCTCTGATGTCTTCTCTGCCTTTTATGCCTTCCTGTAGTTGTTTGTGTTCCCTGCTCACACGTAATCCCTGGTAGTTTTTTGAAAGACCTTTCAGACTCAGAAGGATACAATAGTACAATTTCATCAACCTGCACTGCAGAGTTACCGGGTTGTGCAGAAGGATTCTCAAATTCAGCAGTGTTATCTTCTGGGTTAGTTTTCAATGTTTCACTGGATACGTTGCTGTACTGCTTGGTACTGTCATTTGAGTATGCAGGTTGAAAGTCTTGTCTGACATTGTCCCATCCTTGAAGGCCTTCAATGCTGCTTAAAGTGCTCGATAAAACTTTTGCTGTAGCATATGAACTGAGATGAGAATGAAAAGGAGAATTTTGAGAATTCAATCCATTGTCTACACTGGAACATCTCATAACTTTGCAATTTTCCAGGTTTAAAGGAACTTGATTGCAAGAGACATCACTTGCACTTCCAAAAACATACTGTTTCCAGCCAACCTTGCACAATCCATCTCTTTGCCATGGATGAATATATGGGTTGATATCACTTGAACTAAAATGCATTGTATCTTTATTGTCTTGCAAAAATAAATGTGTTCCTGGCTGGTATCCAGCTTCTTCAACTTTCCCTTCGCTACACTGAGCTACAGAACTACTCTTTGAATGGACATTTGCTTCTGCACCCACAGAACTGTGAGCTGTGTGCAGTAAGGATGATGAAGATTGACTAGTACAGTCTTCTAAGAACTGGATGCTTTGGGTTCTTGCTGCAAAATTTTGTAAATTTTTGGGATCACAGTTTGCAAGCTTCTTAGTTTGTGCCATTCTTTGCTGAAATCTGGGTTTAGATTTAACCTGTAGAAAGTTCTTTGATTCCTGCTTTGAAAATCTTTCAATTCCATAAAGATCATCTTCAGTTGGTGATGGAGGCTCTACGCTCATATTTAAGTCTTGTAGTGATTTAGATGCGGAAAATAACAAAGGGTCTGCCTTAGATAAAGCTTCCAAAGTATATTCTGTATCAGAGAAGACAGCAATAGCGGGGGCTGATAGTCTATGACTTTGTAGATAAGGTCTGTGTTCACTTTGTTTACAGCTCTTTGTATTCTGTGTAGTAGAATATGATCTTTTGCTCCTGAATTGCACTAATTTGGATTCTTGAGGAGGCAAATCATGGTTTTCTGGTAAAAACTTTACAGAGGTACTTTCATTATTCATTACAGAAAACTGTAGTCTTTCTGATCTCAGACTCTTACTCCTCATTGTAGCGTCTCCCGTTGGCGAACAACTGTCTGCATCAGCATCATCGGCAGGGCTATCAACGCTTGAACCTGTATTATTTTTGCAAAGTAAAATCTCTTTTCTACCATCTGTATTTGTTCTGTCTGGCAGCTGTTCTATCTGTTCACCTGTAGGCACATACTGACAATTATCTTGCAGGTCTGCAGGGTTTTTTTCAAAACCCAGGACAGTGTGATACAGTCGTCTGGGATCAGTGCTTCTGCTGTATGTGTGATATGTTGGACTAAATGAATTGCAGGTGTGTTCAGGATCCACATCAACATCTCCTGGATACAGATTTTCCAACAGTGTAACTTCTGAGCCTGTTAATTCATTTGCAGAATCTGAGGATACGGTAGTTTGCTTTTCAACAGGTTCTCTACTTAATGTTTTCCTCTGCTCTGTCTTTACTGCAAAATGTTCAGCCCCAGTATTTGAATGCAGTTCTTCCTCATTTCTGTGAGGTTTTTTTCTCCTTTGTCCCTCTTTAACAAGAACTGCCCTTCCAGTATCCCAAAAAGGTAATGATGGTAATAAAAGAGAATTATCATTTAGTACTTTCTCTATGTGTTCTGTGCAAGCTGCTTGTAGTGGAACTTTACCCCAATGGTGCTGATCATCTTTTAGATCATTGTCAAATATTTTACACTTACTTCCACATACAGGTTCCCTATCTGCAGCACAATTTTTATATGAAGCAGAGTCTGTGTCTGATACTGGACAATGCCTGTTTTCTTTTGCAAGAGAAAGTAAAATACTTCCTGAAGCACATACCGGCTCATCGAATACCACGGCCTTATCCGACTGAGTGTCTTGTATTTGCAAAACAGCAAATGGAGAATGTTTCAATATACTTGTATGTGAAATACTGTATGTGCCAGTTTCACCATGGCCTATATCTGCAGTTAAAGAGGATTCTGAAAATGGTGTTAAAGATGGGTGATTGACACTTGCAAGCGCTTGGAGAAATTCTCCTTCTTTTACAGAGCACACATCTGCAGAACTGGAGGACACTTGCTCAGTCAAAAAAGTGTCTTGAAGCGAGTCCTCAAGCTGACTAAATGTTAGAGATTTTGTGTCATCAAGTAAACAAGAAGTGTCAAAAGCACTGAAGTTCTTGGAGCTTTGAAACGGTCTATCAGTTGGAGTATCTTCTACAAAGTAGGATGGAAGAGACTTCGATTCTTTACTGCCAGTCTGTCCTCGGCTCTGAAAAGTAGGCGAGCCTGCTTCTGGTGCAGTCACGCTAGAAGTGTTACTGTAGTGTTCTGAGTACTCAGGAATTTTATTTTCTTTTATGTCATTGCAATTCTGGAAAGAACCTTGAATTATTTTCTCCTTTTGATCTGTTTCTGCAACTTTTTCAGGGAGTTTATTATTCTGAGCATATGTGGCCTCTGCAACTGCAGAATTATTTTTCCTTTCATCTCCTTTTTGAGAAGCATCAGGAAAGGTTACAGATACACTTAAATCAGTTGATTCACTTTCAAAATATTTTGTTTCTTCAGAGAGAACAGCATCATTTTTACCTTTGTCTCCACTGCTGGCAATCAAAACATCTGCAGGTGATGCTGGACAATTCAGGATACCAGGAGAACCTTCAGAAGTGCCTGAGTTCCTATTATAATTTAGAAACTCCTTACTATAATGTGGATTTTCCCATGGAGACTTGTTCAGGCCTTCTGAAAGGGCTGAAGTGTTCTCAGAAACAGTGCTGCCCAGCTGGTCTATGCAGCACTCTTCAGAAGTGCCATGTCCCTGATTTTCTCTGGGCTCATGCTGATATCCAGCTACACCAGGAAACTTTGCATTTTCATTTTTACTGTTTGTTGTAGTATAGCTTCTGCTTGAAAATTTCTCCTTCTCATCACGCGGTGATAAACTCCCCGAGTGAAGTACTTTCTGAGTTGTATTAATATCGTGAAACATTTTTTGCGAAGAGATTTCTGGTAAAGAATGCTTTCCCACCCCCGCTATATCTTCCATCACTTCTCTCTCTGAAGAAGAAAGCAGGTCTGAATTATCCAAGAGCAATGAATCAGGCACAAAGGTACCCTTTCCCTCTTGAGCTGTATCTTCTATGGAATTAAGGCAGTCTTCTGATAGTTTATTAACCATTAAATCCACACTGTGTTCTTCATGAGCATTGTTAACATCCTGAATTGTATCTTCAGAAGAATCTAATTTTTCCAAGGAAAATGAGTTTCCTTTGGCCCCTTGCTGAAGTACAACAGTTTCAGACTCAGGGCCGCCTGCACTGTAGGGAGTGGAAGATCTGTTCTCATCTACAGGTTGCCCAGATACAGCATAATCCGGTACACTGTTAAACACAAAGGATTCTTCCTCCTGTCTGTCCCGCATGGTCCTGGTTTGCAGAAAAGCTACATTCTTACTTGGCGTTTTATCAGGAAGATACTTTTCTTCTCCCCTTTGGGTGACTGTAACAGGTGTACTGACACAGACCCCACTCTCCATTAATGTTTCATAGTAAGGCAGAACAGCTCCGGTTCCAACACCGCTGTTAGACGGTTTTGTATGTCCTTTCAATGCAGCGGGAACATCTTGAACAAGATGGGAATCATCACTTACTCCAAGATACAATGGGTGATTTACAGACTGGCATGGGGAGTCTTCAAGTGAAACTTCTTCGTTGTTTTCAGTAGACTTTGGTGTTGCTGGTGGGTTTTGTTGCTTGCTGCTATCTTCATTATTTCTAGAAAAGCTGGTAGACACCCACTGGCTTTCTTTTAAGAGTTCATTTAATCTGCTGTCATCACGTGTCCCTTGGCAGCTGTCTTTGTTTTCAGGGAATAGTTCATTCAGGTTTTGTAAAATGATCAGTTCTACCTCCTCTGTGTTTTCTACAAACATCTGCTTTTCTTTGGCTGTTTTGGCCATTTGTACTAGATTCATCAAATGCACTTTCTGCTCCTCAACTCTGGAGCCTACTGGATCCGATTCACAAATATCAGGTCTTTTTCTAACAACACTTACGTTCACTTTTTCTGAAGTGCCATGCTTAGGATATCGCATAGAGCAACTCATATAGGTGTGGCCGTCCTCTTTAACGTGNAACAGAGTCCACTGAGCCACCATCTTCACTCATTTCAGTAGGATCGTGATATCTTGAATCATCTTCTAACAGCATATTCTGTTCTAGTCCTGAAGCTGTCAGGTATCTTTCAGGGATCTTGAACTGATTTAAAATTTCCCCTTTGTCATCTCTGTCACAATACATCTGATGTAGAGCTGGAGACTCTTCAGTAAATAAAATATTTTCGTCTGTGCGTACAACTTCTTGCCTCGTAATAATCAGCCCCTGAGTGTTTGTCATGATAATTTGTTCTTCGTTCCCGGTCACTTCACATTCATTAACCTTGTCTTCCTGGGGCAAATAGTTTTGTACACAATGTTCAATTAAATTACTAGGATTTACTTGTCCTTCATTTTCAGGTTTTGCTAAAATATTTCCTTGCCTACTTGTGATTAGTACCGTTGCAGCTGTGTCCTCTGTATTAAACGCATTTTCTATTGTTCTGTTCATCTGTAAAAGCCCCTCACAAGTATCAAGGAAGCCTGAAGTATTCTGAATAATATCTGTTGTGTGGGAACACACAGGTGAAGGAGTGGGTTTGGGAGCAACAGAAAACTCTGGTGAATAAACACCTATTTCTCTTTCCTTGCTTTTTTCTTTTTGGCAAAAGCTGCTTGTTTCAAGTTGGCTGCCAGAACGCATGAGTGCTTTTGATTCCTGGGTATGTTCTACCCCAGTGCTGGCTACCTGCAGTTCATCTTTCTCCACCTCTTCATGTGTCAGGCACAGATTTGTATAAAACTCACACTGAACTTCACAAGCTACGGTATCAACAGGTTTCTTTGGATTCTGAGGGAGACTAATGCCTTTAAAATCCTCTCCACTCCTGTCTTCAGTTACGCTTTGGACTTTGGCTACTGGGTAGTCAGGTAAACTTTCAGTCTGTCTGGATTTTTTCAGTGCATTTTTTTCTAAGTCAATTGCACTATTGATTAATTTTGTTATTTCTTCATCAGAGTTTCCTTTTGTATTCTGACAAGAAAACATAGTTTCTTCTGGATTGGATTCTGGGTTTCTTAAAAACTTGGGTTCTTTATTTATATGCAGACTCTCCTCTTGAGAAACAGTAGCTGATGTGTTTGTGTTGTATTCAAATACTCTTCCCGAGTCTGAGTTTACATCATCTTCAACAAGCGACATACCCTCCGGACAATCACTTTCAAAACAGGCTTCTTTCTCTTCTCTTGATTCAAGTAAAGATTTTTTCTGTGTTTCTGTTTCCAAGAGAATGGTTGCATCAAATTCCACAGAAATGTCGCTCTTCGTACGCATACCGGTTTTCTGCCCTGTTGATTTTGAAGAGCATGTTGTGCAAAGGCAGCCAGAATGTACATCAGAACAACTTTCTGTGGCACTGACTTCCACAGAAAGATTAGATGTAGCATCGCGATCTCCTTTCACTATTGTGGCATGCTCCAATAGTTTATCATAATTTTCCGTCTCCGATGCACTTTGAAAAAGATTAGCTTTTGTTGAAGCTTTGTAAAATACGCTTGAATTGGATTCTGGGAGAAAATCATTTCTGCTCTCACAAATAGCAGCAGGGAAGGACTCGGTGTCTTTCCCATTTACATTCACTATGAGATAACTGACTTCATTTACCACTAAACTTCCATATTTGGATGAAAATTCTTTCTGAACTACAGCCTGAGAATTCAAGACATTGTGCTCTTTGCTTTCACTACTTTCTTCTCTTATATTATCAATGCATAATGTAGAATTTTCTGAAATTTGTTGGGATAAGCAACTTTGCCGACTGTCTGCTAGAGCACATTCATGGGAATAATTTTTTGAAACGGGTTTGCTTTTGAATTCATAATGATTCAGTGAAGACAAGTCTTCATCCTTTGGTTTGTATTCTTCACTGTCTCTGAATGAAGGCACCTCTGGCGCAATCTCTGCCAAGCTCTCTGTGCTAGTTTCTGTACAGATAATCTCTTTTTGAGACATCTCTATTGGTGTCGCAGATTGGTCGTAACTTGCACTGTGAGCAACAGCTAAAGGGTCACATCGATACGTTGTCTTCTGTGAGGAAAAGTCTGTCTCTGTTGTTACTTCTTCTGCAGATATTTGTTCATAATCTGTTTCTTGCGTGGTTTCCAAATTTCTCTCCCCAGATCTGAGGAGACCTACTGTAACAGCTGACTCTGCTCCTTGTCCAGCCAATGTCTGAAGCTCGTAACTGCTTACTAGAGAGCAGTTCTTATTTGTTAAGTCACTGAGAAAGAAACCTTCATCACAACATGTTGATATTTCCCTTCTTGGGAAAAGCTGCCCATGGTTTCCAAATTGGACTTGTTTTACTGCAGATGTCTGTGTTGAGGTCATATTATGAGCAAGTCCTGTAGAAGATTCAGCAGCAGGTGCACTGACAGATACACTTCTGCTGCCTGAATCTGTCGTTCTTGATTTTGTCATCAAGTTACTGTAGTCATCATCGAGGTCATCTTTTTCAAAAGTTCTGAAGAAATCATCCTCTAAAGCTGCATCTACACAGGCGTTTCTCTGCTCCAAAACGTGCGTAGGCAACACAGAAATAAAAGCTGTTTTTTTCAGATTGTGACCTTTTGGCAGCTCTGGATGAGTTGTGGGGAGAGAATCCTCCTCTGTCCTAGATACCAGTGACAAGCAGTCTGTGGTGGAGGTGCTTTCCAAACAGCTGAATGTTTGTGTGCATTCAGTGGTAGACCTGTAAGTAGATAATTCATTCAGTTGTTCTTGTTCAGGATGATTTGACCTTGAATGTTCATAATAATCATGCTTTGCTGAAATAGGAACAAAAGAGGAGCTTGGTGCTACTGAGCTAACAAATGAGGATGTTACATCTCGAGATTCCAAGGAAGAATTTTCATTAGAGTTTGTCCATCCCTTAAGAATCTTATTTAACGATCCACTCTCAGAAACTCTGCTTGCAGTTGTTGTTGTTTCAGGTAAAGGTACTTCTGATGTGTCAGAGGAGAAAACGGTCTTTATTTCATTCATACGATGTGATAAATGAGTAATGCTGTGTATCTGCTTAGAGCCAGAAACAAAAGAAACTTCAGCAGCTGACTGCTTTAGATCATCTTTCTTCAGCCAAAGCTCTGGTTTGCTCAAAGAGCACAGATGAGCTTCTTGAAATTCCAAATTTTCATGGGAGGAAGGTGCTGTTATTCTGGGGCGGCTGATGTCAACCTTTGAGTCACAGGAAGACCAAGCATCAGTAGTAAGGAAAGGATTTCCACTTGTGTAATACAGTCTTCCATCAAGAGACATTTCCTGTTCTACAAAGGAGACTTTTGTCTCCTTCAGCAACTGCTTGCAAGCATTACTGGAAGCAGGCTGTGGTTTAGTGTCCAAATAAAAGGAACTGCTCAGCTTCAGATCATAATCTGTCCCTTCTGTGTCTCTGTCACAGGTCTTGGACTCATGGTCTTCCTGAGTCTGTATAGTTGGTGATCTAGGAGTTTGTAACTTCCAAAAAATCTCTGCGGGCACTTCATCAGATGAATCAGATTTGGATTCTTCTACTGGGTCTTCTGCTGGCATCTCTTCTCCATCAGCTAAGCTGTCCAGAGAAAAGCTTCTTTCAGGCTTTCCCAGTCTCCTACGAGATGCGTATGATGTCACCAAAGATGAAATATGGTGATCAGTTCTGCTTTTGTAAAGCTTAGCTGGCTCATGGTGGGCCTTTGACTTGTGAAATTGGCTTTTATTTTGCTTTTTGGCTTTATTTTCCTTTTCTACCAGAGAGTCTTGTGACATTTGGCTGTCATCACTCTCAGAATCTTCTGGGTTGGCAGGACATTTATTTCTCTCAAAATCTCGTTTCAGTTGCTCTGTGAAAGCTTTTGCGTAAGCACAGGAGAGAGAATCTACAGAATAGGAACTGTCAGTATCAGAAATCTCATTTTCATCATCCTCTTGCCAGTTCCCCAGCACATCTGTGGCTGTTTTGGACGCTCCGGCACTTAGCATCTCAGCACTGTGCCACTTTTTTTCAACATAAGAGAGTGGTGCCTGTGTGTTCATCTTAGTGAGATTTCCTACTGATGTTGCCACCATCAGAAATTCTTGCTGTTCCACTGATGATTTCTCATGACTCGGCAAGGCTGAGTTTGGCGCTCCCTTCCAGTTCTTGGCTGCTTGGTTTAGATGCACTGGTGGTGGGTTTCCATACATAGTTTTCTTCATTTCCTTAGGAAAGTTTTCTGGAGAAGACCTGTGGCCTTTTCCATTGATATCCATTCTAGTCTTTTTATTGGATACCTGAGCTCTATTTTGTTCTAGATTGCTACTTGCAGGCTGACTTAAATCTCCTAGCACCTTTGCTTTTGTCATTCTCATCCCTGTAATAAAGGTTTCAGGCTCATCTTTGTCCTTATAAAGAGCAGGAGAGGAGCCTTTAGAGGTGTGGTTTTGAGATCCAGCTTGCCCTGTGTTGTCATCCAACATTTCAATTTTTTGATCATTTTTATTCATAGAAGCCATGACAGATGAATCATTAGAGTCTTTTTCTGCTCCTTTTTTATTTCCAAATGAAGATGGTTTTTGTTTTTCAGTTAGCTGCCTCTGGACTGAAGAGGAGATTCCTTCTTCATCATTAAGGTCATCACTCCCAGAAACGTCTTTACCTCTTCTGTAAAGACATTCTACAGATGACAACCTCCCTGTTGTACTGCCTTCGCAGCATTGATCAATATTTGGTGAGGTAGATAACTTTGAGACAGTCTCCCTCTTCAACAAACAGCTGTGGAAATAAAGAAGAAATAAAGCCCAATCATTGCTTGAATAATGTACTTAACAACACTTCCACATCAGTAATGTCTTGTAGTTAGGAATAATGACACATGAAGCAACAATCTTGATGCCTTTCAAAAGCAAATTCTAGCATAGAACAAAAAAAAAAAAATTAAGAAAAAATATATATTTCTGTCAGTAACCATACAGTCCCCCAGATATCCTGAAATATGTTCTGCAGCACAAAGGAATAGCTCCATGCTATGTGGTATAGCTTGGTATTTAGTCTCTGTAGGCTCAAGTAGCTGCAAACANCTAGCACCCCAACTTTTTAGCATTGCGTAGATACTTATTTTGAGAAAGGCTGGCCAACTTAAAAGTCCAATCCAGAGTCACCTCAATGATACAAATATTCCAAAGGAAGAGTTTGACCCTAACCAAGATAAAATGATGCAGAAATTAGTATTTAACAATAGTTTGAACAAGGTAAGAACAAGAGTTAAGCCAGTTCTGAAAAGCCTTCACAAAGATGTAAAAAGTACAGAAAAGGCTTGAGAGAGGAACGTAAAAACCAGCGAGAAAGACAATGTCAAAGAGCTAAGCAGGGAATGCACTGTACAGATCCGAGGAAAAAGGACAAACAGCTCCAGTGTGACATACGATATAGTAAGTTCACTGATACTGCAAGTTTTGGGATTGTTTCAGTCCATTGAAAGGCATTCTGGATTATAGGTGGCCACTGAAGATACCTTGAATTTAAATTCATTTTGAAAGTGCAGAGGAATTGGCAGATGTTAACTTACCTGGGTGGCAGATGGGAGTTATAGAACGAATGATGCCTGTGCTGCAAGGAACTCGAACCCAGTGACTTCCTTCTCTTTTGCAATTGGTGATCCGAAGAGGACGGTACAGCAGTATTTTCATTTAGGACTCGCGATTGTTTCACACACTCTTCATTGAGCCAGCAGCTAGCTTCCAGATGCTCTAGGTTTTGCTTGGCTTCCAATAGCTTCTGCTTCTTGACTATCCTTTCTAACTGGAATTTGACCTTTTTCCGTCTTATGTTTCTTTCTGCCTTTTTTAAGGAGTATCTTCGCAAGAGCTCCAGCTGCACCAGTCTCTTCTTGTTCTGCTGTAGCAGGGAAGGGCAGATTTCTAGCCCAATAGTACTCTGCACTTCAGCCTCTGCATACAGCGTAGACTCTGTTTGCACTGCAAACTCTCTCTGCTGTTGCTGAAGGGCAGCCAGTCGTTCACTCTCATTTATAAGCCACTGCTGGTCTGTAAACAAACAATGATTGAAAGAAAGTAAAAATCATACGAAAAACATTGTTCATTGCTATATTGTTTCTTAATTTAATCAGCCTTGAGAGCTCGTCTGAGAACAGAATTTCTATGCACGTAGAGAAGACATGATAAACCATTTAGAGAAAAATTTATCTTTGCTGCACTTTATTGATAACAGAAAGCCTTTCCATTGGGATAAGAACTTGGGTAACAACTGCAAGATGTAAGCACGGGCTTGGCTGATACAGCTAAGGAGACCGGTGGATAAGACCTTGTTTGTAAGCAAAAAGTAGAACACATTTCAATTTCTCAAAGATTATACTCAAAAGTCACCTCAATTTAAAATACAGTGGAAGCATTAAAAGGCCTGAGTTCAATTCTGTGCACTTTTCAGACATAGGATATATATTCACAGTAGTGAAGTATGACTTCATTAGCTTTTTACTGTGAAATATGCTACTACTACTGCTTTAATTATTCTGAAGTCACATGTTAAGCTTCGTACGTGTTACTTAGGGAATGAATGTATGTGCGCTGGGAGCAGAGTTAACAAGGTAACTTGAAGAGGAAGTTGTACAGAGCTGAACAGAACCTCTGTATTAATGCAGCAAACGGAATTTCATGCACACACTGTTGAGCCTTTGGCTAATAAATTCCTACATTTAGAGTGAAAAAATAAGCACTTGTGCAATCTTAAAATGTTACTGACTTCTCATCACAGCATTTGAGTGTTTTACAACTATTGTAAAAAAAACAAAAAAACAAAACCAAAAAAAACCCCCAAAAAACCAAACCCCAAAAGCATTTCTCTTGGTGCCTTTTGCTCCTATCCTTTCCTCCTTAACTTCACTGAACCAACAAAAACCACCT
This sequence comes from Pandion haliaetus, assembly GCA_013401275.1. Classification (NCBI taxonomy): domain Eukaryota; kingdom Metazoa; phylum Chordata; class Aves; order Accipitriformes; family Pandionidae; genus Pandion; species Pandion haliaetus. The sequence goes on along the minus strand of VYZV01029333.1, from coordinate 5,258 downwards.
GCAAACTAACTTCCCTCACTTGCCTAGGCATGCTGAAAATGAGGGAGCCCAGTCATGCTAAGGAACTTTGTTTACCACAGGAAATGGCAATTTTTGTGCTTGCCCTTATCGGTGGCAAGTTCAGTAAGCCTGAAGGCTAGACCTCTCTGTGCTCCAGGTGGGATGTTCCTCATTTGTGGGGGCAGCTGCCAGCTACCAGTCCTGTGGATGGGCATGCAGCCTTCAAAGGGGGTTGAAGACAAGGCTCAAGGAAGCCACCATATAGGTACCTGCTAGACAGTTCTGCCAGCCTCTCTAAACCCATCAGATGGAAATTTCCCAAGCAACACAAACCCTGTGCGGCACCTGGCTGAGGTGGAGCAACAACCACAAATTTACTGCCTGTTGCAACTATGGCTGCTCTAATAAGCACTTGCCAAAACAGCCTGATGGGAGCCTGCATAGCTTATACATGAGCACTTTAACATGTAATGTACTTGAAATAAATCAAATACGCTCATGGCAAGGACGCAGGTGAAGCCAACACAACCTTTAGCTATCAGGACAAACATAATGCAAAAAAACCAAGCTCATACCACCAGTTAATGTATATTTTTCATAAAATCACCACTCTACTCCGCAAAGAGAGTTAACTTCTCTGCTTTTGTTAATGTCCCCCATATTTCATAAATGCTAAATATGCTCACAAACTGATTAACCTAATTTGATAATAAAATATGTTACCTCTGCTTACACACTTAGTCTTCTCTAAATATTCAGAACCTGATCTTTGCAGTCAGTGGGGAAACGGTGGAGAACACAGAACACCAGGTTGATTTGTTTTTAATCCTGGTTGCAAGACTACTTTATTCCATGCAGGGGATGTGCTTAGAGGTCTTTCAGAGTGCACTGGCTTCAATCTGAGCTATGATGAACTGTAACAATCAAAAGAAGGGGTTATTGAGTTCACCACTACCAGACTGCATCTGATTGCTTGGTCGTGTTCTCTTAACGAAACAGAGTTTGTACATTTTATGCTGCTGTAAAAATACACATATTCAGCTGCACAAAGCAAACAAAAAAAAAAAATATCCCTAGCTGAAAAAGCAATGTAAAAATCACAGGCAAGGTTCTTTGGCAAATAGAGCATTTCTCAAAGGACCAAAGCTTTTCAAAGCACTGTGTCTTACTAGCAGCAACATTTTTTTGGCTGGGCTTACCTTCAATCTGCAGTCCTTTACTGAATAAGCAACCTTTTGTTGCTTATTCAGGGAGTTAGGAATTAAGAGATGTTTAAGTCTGATGTGATGAATGAGGGCTACCTGCAGCTCTGCACAGCTGAGCTGCAAGAGAGGAATTTTGGGCTGTGGGAGTTCCCTAATGGAAGAAATCATTAGTCCATAGGGACTGTCAGCATCACTTGCTTGGTGACTACTGATCTTGTTAAACATACTTCATTAGTGATCCCTACTACAACAAGTCTCCTGTCCTGTTTATGTCGGCAGCTCTACATACAGCACATGCACAGAAGTAGAAATTCTAAATCTATGGTTACTCTACAGATAAAAGGGATGCATTTTAGTCATTATTTTAGTTAATTTTTCTTAATAACTTTATCATCTTTCAAACAAAAAAATTTTTTCTCAACTCTTTATTTCCAGATCTGTCCCCTTTAGCGTGTTTCTAGCAAGCACAATATTTGGCAGATAAGTTTCCCTGCAACAGAGCTGCAAACTCTAAGATACTAATTAATCTTTGCTCACAAACTTGCCTCTGTCAGCAGCTGAGACACAGAGGGCACAGAAAAGGTGGAGAACTTTGGTGCGTTGCCAAGTGAAGAATTGTATCTGGCTGGCAAAAACTACCTGCCTAGCTAAGCTTTGCGTGAACACAATGAAAACAGCAGAACTAGATGGAAGCGAAGAACAAGTCTACAGAGCCACAAAATAAAGATATCTGGGGGGAACTCCCCTGGTTCTCTGTACTATGTACATATCCTAAGTCCATTTCTGCTGTATCCCATCATCACAATTTCCTTTTAATCTCTTCATTGCGGCTGGCATAATTAAAAGATAGCAGACTGCTTAAGTTTGGGTCTGAGAAGCTTCCAAAAATTCACAGAAGTTTTCTTCTTCCAGGAACCAATAACAGGTTTTGCCAAGAGGGAACGGTGCCTTTGTAGTAGGCATACTTTGCTTATCAAGAAACCTGGATCAAATCATTCATTAGACAACAAACTAGAGAACACTATAACCATCCAATTTCAGTGGTCAAAAACATCTCAAGGTTTGAAATGTTCCCAAATCAGTCTATAAACTCATTAAGGGGCAGACCAACCCCACCAAGACATCTCGCTGAATATGTCTGCCTGCATGCAGAGCAGCACCTCTGGGGGCCGGGAGCCACTGACACCAAAAAATACCCCTCCAAATACGCTGTGGCTCCACCTTCTGACATAGCTATTTACCATTCAAAATCTGATCACTGACCTAGCCTTTAATACTCTTGCATAACACTGTAGAACTTCCTAGAAATAACTCCTATTTGAACCAAAGCATGTCTCTCTTTTTTTAATCCAGTTTTGGTTAAAAAAAAAATTCAACAGTGAAGAATGCAATACCACTAATTAATCATCTTTAGAGTAAATAAAACCTGCATCTTATTTTAAATCTTAATCTGCCACACTTTGGTTCCTACCACAGAATATCTTCATACTATAAAAGAGTGGGGCGGGGGGTGGTGGAAATTGTCTACATAAAACCCAGTTGAAACTCCCCTTAACTGGGGCTGGAATTTTAGCTCTGAATTTCAGTGTCCCACCTACTTCTCAGATGTATTTTCTTTGTTTTCATTGTTTAAAACTCACATAGCAACCACAGAAAATTCAGTTTGAGCCGTGGTCTTATGCCATGGCTCTATTTTTCCTAAGGAGTGAAATTCATTAAAAGCATGTGAAAATGGTCTATATTGTTACAGGTGACATCATCAATGAAATGCGTAAAGAGAGTACCTCAGCTGACACACATTGCTGTGCTGCTTGGTTCCTATCACATCCTGTTGCTACAGCAGTTTCCCGTGAAAGCTTATGGTAGGAGCTACCACCTTCACCTCAATTTCAGTCTCCCAGAACAACTCATTGGATGAAGCACAAGAAAAACTTAAAGCACGATAGTAGACTTGGTCTACACTGCAACATGGCAGAGTTGCACTAGAGATACGAGCAGAGCAAAGCTGCAGAGAGGCAGGACGGGGAGCAGCTTGCGAGACAAGAGGCTCAGTGCCACAGGGGAGTCGCACGCTGGTGCTGTCTCTCTCAGCAGTGCCCTGCAGAGATAATTAAACAGTGCTGCTGGTGCACCGCAAAGGAGGCCCTTTAGTCCTGTTAATCAAAGCTTAGTAACTGTTCTCAAGGGAAAGGCAATTATAAAAGAAAACTAGTAATAAGCCATAATAAAAGTTCCACCCATACTATAAAGCATAACTAGGACAAAACCAGCAACAGGATGAAAGAATGCAGTAGTAGAAGTGAGAGAGAGGAAGAGGCAGGTACCCACTTTCTTGGATCTGCTGGTTAATTAGTGCTTGGTCATTTTCTAGTTCCCGCTCTGCTTTGATCTGTCCTCTCAGGATCTGCTGCTTTAAATCCTCAACATAGAGCTGCTGCTGTTGAATTTGTTTTCTGTGGAAAGCTTCCTGGTCTCTCAGTTTCTGCTTGTACTCTTCATGCACAGCATCTATTTCTCTGCTGTTAGAAATGTTGACAGTGAATTTAAACAAGAAACAAATGCCAAACATTTGTAATAAAACAAGCCATCTTACTAAAGAAAGACAGACAACAACTTTCAAGGTACTGTTTTGTTCAATAAGGGTGCGTTATGACAAAAACTCATGATGGTAAAGTGGCTGTGTATATGCATGTCACAGCAGGCTACTATCCTGTAAGTATCATAAATGCCAGCAAACATGAAAGCAGAAAATCCCGTCACCAGAAAGATAATAGCAAAAAGAATTTTTAAAATATTGTAACTTTTCATTTTGCTGTAGATCTTCCAAAAATGAAATTGGGGAAGGGGATTTTTTTATGTGTTATAAAATTTTATAATCACTATATAGGATATTTATCATCTAAGTACTTCAAAGCGCTTTACAGAAATAACAAACATTCTTCTCTGTTTTCAGATCAAAAATCTCCAACCTAGAAAGGGTTATGGACATTGTTGAGATTACACTGACAGTCTCTGGCAGTACCAAGGAAGGAACTCTTATCACCCAGTTCTCTGTTGGATGTAAAAACTATATTAGGCTACTGCTGCTGTGTTGGGAGCAGAATTGTAAACAGAAAAGTGACTAACCTGTGAAAAACTGCCTTATAGTCCCCTCCAAGATGTTTGGTTCCTGACTGTATGCCAAAATTTTACATGCACGCACACACAGGGTAACAATCGAAATAGCATCTATTCTTAGCATGATCCATGATAATATTCAAAATACATTAACCCTCTGAAAGGAATATATATTCTACTTGTCCACACATTATCATCAGAAGTCCTTAACATTAAAGTTATATTATATATAAAGGTGATAAATGATCTCTGCCTGCTGTTTTGTTTCTAAACACCACGTTATTATATGTAACCTCAGAAAATTAAATCTTTAAGTCTTGAAAAAATTTTTAAAATATATTTTACTAATGAAGTAAATGGCGTATTTATTATACTTTTAAAGAGAGAAAAGGTGTCAAAACTCTAAAGAGTCTCCTGAAGCTCAAAAAACCCCAAAAATATAACTTCAAAAGGAATGCTTTGGAAACACCATGTTGTTTGTAAAAGCGTTACCAATACAAGGTCACCTGTATGAAAAGAACATTTGACCTTTGCTACATAGGAATTAATTTGACATCTCTATTTAGAACTGTAAATAACTGTAATAAATTTGAACATGTGTTCAAAGCAACTGTTTCTATAGCAACAACTTTGATTCTGTGTGCTAGATTAGTGACAAAACAGATGAAACAATTAAGCAGCCAAAGTCTACAAATCTTCTGGAGTACCTTTACATGGAACATACATTTCACTTTCTTAAGCGGCAGTAGGAAAGCCTCACTACGTAGAAGCCTTAAGAGTCTCAATAATTTACAATATTACTGTGACTCTCTTTCACTGACCTGAGGAAAACAGAATTCAGTTTGGTTTTGATGTTTATGTAAATGCAATGCTGGTAAGAATAACTGAAAAGGAACATCTTCTGTTGCAGCAGGATAGCTATGACTTAGTAGCCAT
>VYZV01029332.1:4045-25838 GCA_013401275.1 Pandion haliaetus | reverse complement strand
GCAATTAGTTAACTGTGTCCTTTGTAAAGTGGTGGAAGTTCAAATAAGCACAGCCATCAGATCCTTGAAGATGTGTGATTATGTTACAGTTATGCTTTTTATCCACACTGAGAACTTGGATCAAATATGAATAGAACACAGGTTCTAAAAATCACATCCATATGCACTCCCTCTCTTTCCTACACACTCATACAGAAGCAAAGAAAAACAAAAGCCTAAACTTAAAGTGAACCACTAACTCAGACTTTTTTGCCAGACTATTAAAAGAAAGTCTAATTCTTCCCTACAGGTTTTCTTTCGTATTGCTCTCCCTGGGAGCGCACAGTTTGTTGCAAAATGCCTTTTTTTTTTGTTTTTGCATGTTTGAATTCACACATAATTTTAAAATCTCAGTAAGCATGAAGAAAGAAATACAGATCTGAACCTAAAATAATTTTTGATTCTTTGAAATACTGCAAAGTTTGAGATATAAATAAGCTAACATTGGCTATTAAAATTATTTTTAATTAAAATATTCCAATTACATTTTACAACGATTTCAGGATACTCAAAGCACATTATTTTTTTTTTTTTAATTAAAAATTTGGGACATTTGCTGAAACCAACTCTCTCGGGCAGTTGTAAAATTTACTATTAGCATATTTTTCATGAGAAAATATGTTGGTGGAAAAGAAATCACTGGTGCTCACTGACAAACATTAGAATACAATCCAAATCAGTTAAGTAGCACTACTTTGGAAAACTTCCTAAAGGCACTACAACAAGTCTAATTTCTTCAATATCATAAGCCCAAAGCTTGAAGGTAAAGCAATATATATGAAGATAAAACCATATTATGAATGTATTCCTAGTTATAAGTTTAGAAGAGTGATGCAGTGACATGATCATCTGTCNGATGCAGTGACATGATCATCTGTCTTGTGTAATCTCTGGAGACCAATATCATGCAGGAATTGGTGATTTCCAGAGGAAAACCATCAGTGCATTAGGAAAGTACCTGATCAGGCTTTTTCTGTAGGTTGGTTTTTGTTTTTTTTTTTTGACATGTTACCATACTTACACTCCAATTTAAGCTCCACGTTATATAATGCAAGCTTGCTAATATTCCCTGAATCTATCTGTGCCATGGAATTCTGGGAGGATTATCAACCACAATGTGATTCGCATAAATCAGTGTGTGACCAACTCAAATATCTGAACTCTCTAAAGATCTATTACATTTTAATGGAATATAGTCAAAACTCACAAGATACTATTCCAGCTGCCAAGTCAGTATCTGAAGACTAATTTCAAAAATTACAGAAAATTTTGGATTGAAAACATGCATAACCTTGCATCAACTTGAAGTAAATCAATACCTCATCCTCATTTAAACTCATCAGTGAGAAGGAAAGTGGAAGGGTCTTTTAAGAGCAATTCTGACAGTTTTTCTTTTTTACTTTCTCCTACTATCCAGAAGTACTCCATCTGAAAATAAAGCAGGAATGTTTTGCAGCAACTTTCCTCTCTCCCTTCTCAATGTTATTTTTCGCAGTTAGTGCTCTAAGCAGCCACTGATAGTTAAGATGCTTCTGCCATTTTCCTCACCCTGATGATGGCTATCTACATGACTTAAGCAAGCCACTTGGGACAGAATTTCTTTGGGTATTCAGGCACTTAAGATACCAATAGGCTCTTAGGCATATTTTCAAAAATACCAAGGTGTCCAGCTGCCATTCGTGCTGATGGAAGATACGCCGCTTCTGGCATAGGCTCTCTGATTGCCCCTTTAGTGCCTAAATACCTTGGAACATCTGTCATAGACGTCTGGCTTCCCAATTTCCTACATCTCTGCCGTGGTGGCAATTATGCTTACAACTGCAAACCTCAGAAAATGAGGTGAAAACTGTTACTTGAGTATTATTTAGTAACATTTTAAACAGAGGTAGATTTAAAAGATCACTGGCAAGAAAAATAAGAAAAGCATCTGTCATTATCAAACTGAACAGAATATTGGAATAAAGGGGAATGTACTTGAAGAGAAGGGTATCAAAACTTCTAGAATCTGAAAGAAAAATTTTGTTCACCTTAACACAGCTACAGAGTATCATCACTGCAATCTTTTATTCAAGAGTACATGCATTCTTGTAAGGTATCAGCTGGTGGCACCAACTTCCTGACACAAAGCAAAACAAAGGCTACTATTCCTGTTTGATGGTTGCTACTTCAGTTTGGACAAACAAGGACCAGAATTGTAAAGACCTATTGCTTTTCTTCATTGATGGCTTTTCTCTAGCGTCCAATGTGGACAGCCCCAAGTCTCCTCCCCCATATAGAGCTTCTCATAAAGGAGACTTAACTAATTTGAAGACAAAAAGAGATGCAGTAATTCTTTTAGGCCCCATTTCAGCAAGGCACTTAAGCACATGCTGATGTCGATCACTGCTGAGCAAAGGACAAAAGCACACACTAGTTAAAATTATATATGCATCCCTATAATCTCCATTAAATGTTAGTACAAGCACTGGTGCTTAGCAGAATCAGGGCTTCTGGGAATAAAGCTATATAACTTCTGTGTTGTGGGTTCATTTAGAGCCGATCACTAGGACATCTTCTATGGTGACTGGTTCTCCACCCAGTACTTGCGAACCCCAACAAGATTGAATTATACCATGGGCCTAAGTGCACGGTTTTTGGCTTCGATAGATGAAACATGGAAGATCTGTAAGCATCTGTGTACTACAAATGGCTTCTCTGCTATTGCCTATGCCACATCTTCATATCATTACTGGCAATGAACTGTGATTATTCCAAGTTTCTACGGTCTACATTTGTGGTATTTTTGCAGTTTCTCCTACATACTGCTTTGCTTCTTCGAGACACTTTTGGTTTGTTTTGTTTAAATAACACACCCAAATGGTGCACACTACAGAATGTAAAGCAGATACTAGTTACCTGAATATTATTAATATATATCTATGGTGAATTAAATCTGGAGGTGATACATTTCATTATTGCTAAGAAGTCACCCTTAGTGTTATTGCCTTCATACCTGCAGAGCATTGCTGTTTACCTTTCAATTCTTTTATGATCATTGGCTTTGAAGTGAGAGTTACATCACTCAACAATTACTTGATGTTTCATGGCTTAAGAGAGAATATTGCTAAATATTTTTAGCAGTAGTAAATTATTGCTTTTACAATTACTCCTCTGAGTTTTTAGAGCATTATTGACCTAATTTTTATTTTCAAAAAAAATTCCATAAAAATCTACCAAAATTATACCTGGGGAAAACCAAACATTTCCTGCAGCAATTTTGAGACAACTCAGACCTACCAAGTCTGAAATTATTTTATATCCACTTAATTTTTATCTCCCCTCCTCCCCACCCTGGAGAGAAGTTTTTTTCCTCCATTTTCTTCCCTTTGAACAAAATCTGACTTGCTACTGATTTTTTTTTTTTCCTACCACAGAATGGCAGGCTTGTAAGCCACCTAATTGAACAGTCCTATTTTGGTAGAATTTTGAATATGTAAGAAGTAATGAATTTAAAATATCCAGTAATATATTCTAAACAGTTTCTCTCTCTGATATTTGGAAAAGCATGAGAGTATGATTTAGCTCATTTCAGTTTACATGGCACACTCTGGTAAGAGATGACTCAGATTTTAGTTAATTTCCAACTCGGGTAATGATGACCTTGCAGTGGAAAATGCTAATTGCTGTTTTGGCTGGAAAAATACTCAGTTGTTTTGGAATTCTGTGTGGAGTTTTGCCATTCTCTGGTAAAAACACTTGCTGTTATTTATCACTGGGAATCCTACGTATTATTACCTGGTAAAATCCATTTGACGTTCGGTCACTGCTGGGTTCTTCGGAACTTGTCAAAACTGCCTAAGACCCCTGATTGCGACCGTTTCAGCCCAGTGCACTAGCTGATTGATACCCTCTATTATTATTTAGAATATAGGAACATGAGACCCATGCACTGAGTGGTTCTTTTCCATGTAAGACAGCTGATAAAACTTCCTGGGGAGTCAGATGATTTGTCACAAGCAAATGAACAGCCGAAAGCACCTAGTGAAGGCCTGTTCTCTTAGTAGTGGAGATCCCTGTAAGGGAATAATTTAAAAGGAAAACAACCTCTAAGCTGCAAACATACACTGAGAGGGAGTGGGCCACAAATATCCTTTCTCTATTTAACCTCGTAAAGATCTACACATAAAATAAACCCAAATTGTTACATGTCCTTTTGATCGTAATCTGCCCATTCCCCAACCCTGTCATACCCCCTAACATACAAGCATACATACAATTCATAATAGTGAGCCTACCAATGAACTAAGATGATAACTCACTTAACATTGACAGGAAAAGTCGCTTACTGAGATAAATCTTTCTGGGCTTAGACATGCATAAAAACCCCCCTTCATTCTTGTTCCCTGTAGCTTGCAAAGATACATGTGCTTACTTCTAACCTGGTCTTAAGCTTGGCATATCTGCTCTAAAAATCAGAACAAGTCTTAACATTCACAAACAAACATTTTTCTATGAAGCTTTGTGGCTTCTTCTTTCAATACAAACTGGTTATTATTTCAAAATACATATACAACTCTCAGCAGAAGTTTTGGTGCTACATCTTCAAGTGTCTGAGGGAGCCACAGTTCAGTGTGGTTATTTACACTTCCACAAATCCTCGTACAAGATATGCAACCTCATCAATGAACAAATAGAATATATACTGGTAATATCACATATGTAGTTATGCAGTTCACCTGAAATGGGCCATTTAGTTGTGGAGTGCACACTAAGTATGTATGCAGATGTGCATGTTCCTATAGGCACACAGCTGCAAACACTGCCAGAATTCTATTGGCATGTGTGTGTATGTGCTATTCATGTATGAAGAAAAATGCATGTATATCCCTATCTGCCTCACTGGGCAGAAGATGACAGAACAGAGAGTGAAGGCAGATACACACTTGTATGTTTGAAAGTGGCTACTGCACACCTTGTCATGCCAGTGTGAACAGGACAGTTGCAGGTTGCTGGTTTTGCAGCCATTAATTTTACAACTTATGGGGAGGGGGTAAAAAAAAAGGATTTTTCAGTTCCTTTTTTTTTTTTCCCCCGTAAGCATCATTGGAAGAAGACCAAAGCAGAGCAATAAGTTAAGTTAAATATACACTTGAGCTTAGCTGTATTACATAACTCTGTAGGAGAAGCAGGCTGAAAAGATTTTTTTGTTTTGTTTAAATCTTTGTATTTTATTTCTCTTCCTCTTCATCTCTTAACTCCTGTTAATTTTTCCTCCTAAATTACATCATCCTCTGAAGAACGCTGGGTTTCGCAGGCAGGCGGCTAGTCACCTGCAACAACCGAGGGGTCCTGCAGAAGCTTCCAGGCTGCTGTCCGTATCAGATGCCAGTGTTTGATCCGTGGACATGGATGAGATGTCATTGACAGATGAGGATGGAGGGAGGCTTTCACTGCTGTTCACTGCTGCACCTGTGCTACGAAAATGAACACCAACGTGATTAAACCTGAAACCCCAAAATGTCTCACAGTTTAAAAAGCAAAGGATACTTACCCTGTGGCAACAGACATGTAAGTACACAGACCATTTTAAACAATGGCAAACATTAGCAGAAAATGGGCCATACAAACTTTAGGCATTGGATAATATTAAATATTTTACCAGGAAACTCTCCCTCAACAGTCTGTTTTGAAGAGGTATAGCTCATGTTGTGTCTATCACTCCATTTCTTTATAGCCGCCTTAGAGTTACAAAACATCCAACAATCAGATGTCTGCTTGGATCACACAGGCACCAACAAGATGATTAAAAAAACCAACCCAATCCTCCATACTCTCATAAAATCCCAGTTTTCTTGTAGGTGGTAGTGGGTGGCATCAAATCACCTAGTGGCAATGCAGAGAAGATGGCTGTGGGGGAGGCAAGGCTGTTTTCTTCCTCTTAGTTAAGGACTAGGTGACTAAGCCCAGGATTTCAGTTGTGACGGTATTTTTGTGCACCCAAGTTTACCTTTCCTCTGTAAAATAACGATAGTACCAGGTCTTATCAAAAAAATCACTTTGACTTTGTGAAACGAAGAATGTACCTCCATGAGATTATAATTAATGTGACTGAACATTTATCACATCCCTGAATATTACCAGAAATTATCTGTCCTATAAATGCAGATACCTGTGTGATAAATACAAAGCCATGTGAAGAGTATTTATCTTGCACCTATGACTGCTCAACCATCACTCTGCCCATTAACCTCAGCTCACACTTAAGTTCTCACAGTGGCAAGCAACAGTTTGATTGGTATTTTTTTCCACTGAACTTTCAGGCAACATTTTATTTCCACCAAAATGAACGCTGTCTGCAGTTTGAGAGGGATACATTAATTTTCATTAAATATTCATGACAATAAAATACATGATTTTGCATGATATTGCACAGCTGGAAATTGTAGCTAGTTACCATGACAAACAGTTCTTTGTTCTGCAGACAGATGCCATTTCACTCTTATGGCCAAAAAAGTTTTCTCAGCTGATTTTTTCAGGTTTTCATTTCCTCAAAACAGACAGAAATTAACATCTATTGCCTTAAAAAGTAAGAGAACACACCTAAAAAACCACACCTAATAAAATTACAAAACTCATATATTCTTAATACAGAAATTAATAGCCTAGGCAAAATACATGATGCTATGGGCAAAAGGAGAGGATTTCTGTCACTTTCCAGTTTGCAAATAAAAACATTACTTTGAGAAAACAAGCCACCATACCTCCAACCACTCCTCTATTTTCCTCAACTTTTTCTTCCCTTTATACACATGCACTCTAAATACGCACAAAACAGAGACAGATACGCTCACCTTCAGAGCTCCAGATGGGAACTGCTTTCTGCTGTTGTAGCAGTACAAAGATATTCTGGCATCAGAAGAACCCTTAAATTAGTTTACTCTTCTGATACATTTGGAAAATAAAATAGTTAATTCTGTAAATGCTGCAAAAAGAGCAATCTCAATAACATCTCTGGTGACTGCAGACACAGCAATCATCCATCGTTTCTGACAGAAGCATTGTTTTTCTAAGAGTTATTTACACATACCTCATTCATACTGATCAGTAATCACCCAGTACAATAACTGTTACTTCATGTTTACATGTTATTAAACCATGTGGCATTTTATGAAAATACTTATCAGTCAAGACAATTGCATTTAGATATAGTTAAAATATCACTGAATTTAATTATATTAATGACTAAACAATATATTACCTTTCTAAATGTTTACAGTGCTGGACAGAAGCCTGCCATTAAGTCATGGATACTGTCCCAGGAATCGAGTGAAAAGGATTGCAGTAGGTTCAATCGACTTTTGATCAAACTGTTGCTGTGCAGCTTTCTTTGATGAATGTGTGATCAACTTAACTAGGCAAAATAACTGAAGAAATAGTTGCAGAAATTGTATAGGTGAAGATTTTGTTACACTCTGTCTGATTCAGCACCACTGAATTCAATAAACCCTGCTGTGTTCATTTTGGCAAGTATCAACTCAGCCCAGAAGTTTCTGGAAAGTGCATTTTTATGGTTATTCCTAGCTTTCAGCACAATTCCACATGACACAACACACAGACCTGATAGTTACTGTTTCAGCCCCAAAGCACCCAGACTCACAAAATACCCACAAAACCAAATGAAACCACACCAAACCTAAATGATAGAATTAAAGAATTCAGCAGCACAAAGCAGCATTATGCAGCAACACTCAGAAACCCAACCAAAAGTTGTCCTAGTCAGTAAATAATGCTTCATTTGCTATGCTCAGCACCTGCCTAGTGCTACAACAGCATGTTCCTGAAGGGACGGGTGCCAGGTGAAACAGTGCAGAAACACAGAGGTGCGTTCAAAAGAGAAAAAGAGCCCCATTTCTAAATTTCTCTTTGGCAAGAAGCTCTTCACTGGCTGCAGGGTCAAGGAAAAGAGCAAAAGGTTAGAGCNTCTTTTAAGCCACACATCAGCTCACTGCTGTAAAGCTGGGATTCCTTCTGCAGAGGGCTCCTGTGAAGCCTTATTTAATTAACACCTATGGAAGTACCTTTAAGACTTTGGCTGAGAAGTGGTACAGATTGGGGGGGAGGGGGTGTGGAACTGAAAGAACTGCAGCTTTTGCTGTTTCCAAAAAAAGCCTTGCGTCTGTCTTGGGGATTTGCTCAGCTTCTTATAAATCACGTATTAGTAACTCTTGATAGCTAATGTCACAATTCTTGGCAAGTCCATCAGCTGCTTGTTTTACCTTCTGCACATGACAGAAAAGGGCTTCTAAAGGTATCCAGTAGTTCTTGGGTGATAGCAATAACTGACCAAATAACTGACCAAATTAGACAGCAGCTGAAAGGCAGGAAGGGAAGAGCAATTTTCAGCAAAGAAGGGAACTGCTAAGATTAAGCTGCACAAATCTAAGCCCTATTTACTATATTCAGTATCCAGAAATGAGAAGACAGTTGTAAATATTAGGTATGAAACTATAGCTGGGTAGTGAAGACTAGGGGAGAGTGTGAGAGGAGGTTAGATAGCATGCAGTGTCAGAGCAGAGGAAATCTACAAGTATCAGGAAGGTTATTTACTTTGGATAGAACTTTAGTTTAATTCTAAATAATCTACAGCTTTGTATTAAATTTTTTATTTAATAGAAATATCTGCTGTTTGATAATACCAGTCAGAAACACGTTTTTAATGCATTAACCAAATAGAAAACAGTATTGGTAAATTCCTTCCATATCTTTGCATAAAACAGCTTATATTCTTTGCTTCTCTGCTTCAGAAATGACAGAGCAGAAGAGTTCTGAAACTGCTAGTGAAAGTTCTACTGCACTTCTTGGTAAAGTGAGTAATTTAAAATAACACATCATCTGTGGAACCGACAAGTAGACCTAGACAGAAGATGCACATTTGCATGTGTGATAGCCACATATGTATATGTGCATGTGTGTGTATTTTGGATAAGATATAGGTGTATAAAAGGTATATATCTTCCTGTTATAAGGGTGTGAATTAGTCAACAATCCTGAAGGTTGATTAAATTTAGTGGCTATTTCTCACACGTATTGTTGTGACTGAGATTTTTTTCTAATCACTTTTATTCTCCCAGACGAGTAATGATATGGCACAGACCCTTTGAATAGTAAGCATGTTGGTAAAGGGTACAGCATCTGAATTTATAAATAAAACAGAACTGTTTAGCAATTCTGTGACATAGAAATAATAGAAAAGCAAAAACTACCATCTAAGATTAAATTCAATGTTTATGTGTGCATGTGGACATGCAGATGTTGTTTGCATATGTTACTTACGTATTTATGTAACATATATACACGCCTACATACAAATCCTTCCACTCAATTCAGCACTATTTGTGACTTAAGCAGATAGGTTTGGACACCATGATCTATGGAAGATAGAAGTCAACTAGATAATGTGTAGAGAAAAGCAGTAAGTTTGAAAGACAAAGATGTGGGTAGTGAAGTTCAAAGGAAGGAAGACTGAGTAGGGATGCAATAATAGTTCATGTGAGCTAAAAGCTGCCAGAAAGAAAGACAGAGAAGACTGTTCTCCATGTTCTCTGGAGACAGGACAAGAAATAACAGAGTTAAACTGCAGCAAAGGAAGATTTAGGCTAGACAATACAAAAAGTTTTTTGAAAATAAACAACGTAGTCTACAGAGTTTTTTTGGAACAGGCAGCAGATGCATCTGTTGGGAACAGTTTTAGACACGGTTGATTTTGGTCATGAGCATGAGGGGCGCTTGAGGTTCTCCACAAGCCCCACATTTCAAGCTTGTATGTTGTATTAACTAATTCTTCACAGGACAAGAGGAAGCACTAAGTGACTGACATGCTGATACACAGACACTCTTACACAGCCTGCAGTATCAATGGGCAACTATTATTACTGGTGCTGTCAACTTCAGCTGTCTCCCTAAAAGCTCTCATTAAGTAATCACAGAAACTCATCTCCAGCTTGCTTGATATGATTATTGATACAGTGCCGAATCTTAGCCTTCTGAATTCTTGCCAAGAACACCGACCAATGAACAATGTGTGTGTGGAGTCTCCCTCATTTCCCTTATGCTCAGAACTCATGACTCATTTTACCTCATTCTTTCAGCATTTCATTCTGTTAAAAAAAATTGTCAGGCACACAAAGTGATGAAAAACAGGAAATCTACTGTTTCATAAAACAGCCTCATCTCAGAGCAATTTTTAAATAGTTGCTATACTTGTTGGTGCCTAACAATCCAAAAACAGTCAACGGGTATCATCAAAAGAAAGACGGGGGGCAATTTTTTATGTTTGGAAATGTTCTACATAAACAATAAAAACCTTCCACATAGGAAAAACAGAACATGGAATACATAAAGAAATCCCTGGGTAGTTAATTCCTGAAACCAGCAACTACAGTGTTTCCTGATCACAAATCAGACTGCAACCACCATTCTGTAGGGGAGAGAGATTTAAGAATGAGGATTTATCAGATATTTGTCAGGGTCCCAGATTTCTTTTCAGTGGTAGTACAGTAGTTCGGTAAATTAAATCTGCAAGTCCTATACTTTGTTTGCTACTCGGCAAGAACACAATGCATTGTTTTCAATATCTTACTTCATCGATGTCAAAATCCAGGTGCAGTGCTAGCACTCTAATATAACTATCCAGCACTCTATTAACTTCCTCCATTGTTGCCATGTTTCCCCTTGTCCTGTCAGTTACTAATGAGGCATTCTGTTCTAACATTAAGTTAGCTCAGCAGCAAGTGGAAAATGAGAATGCCAAAAAAAAATATTCTAAAAATATGCAGAGAACACTAAATCAAATGATACTACTTTGAGGAGAGGCTCTGCAGAAGGTAGTTTTACCCATAAATGCTGCTGGAGCACTGTGCTCAAAATCTGGGCACTTCAAGTCTGCCAGTGAAAGCGTACCTTCACAAATATGTATTTCTGTGTACTGGCAGTCACAGTTTGCATTCCTGTGAAAAGACTGCTGATGTGAATTTTCCTCAGATAAAATTTAGTTGTGATTTTTTTGTGACAGGACTTTAAGAATCTGTTTAAAGACAACTTTCCCTTCTCATCGAAGTGTCAACCAAGCTTGTCAGCAAGCTGTTCTAATGTTTCAGCTTCTGAAAGGATAAACTACTAGAGTAGGTACCAGATGCTTAAAAGGGCAGGGGTGCAGCGTCATGTGTCCAACAGACGGATACGTGCTAACATGACTAATTTTGCTTATGTCAGCTAGCAGAGTATTAGTTCAGTTATCCATCCACAAGCAGTATAATAATAATAGTGTGAGATAAGTCTCCCCACCCACAGGAATATAATCTGTAACCACAGATCTTTCCATAGAAAATACCAGGACAACTATATCTCAAATAGCAAGCACACCAATTTTTAATTATTAACATGACACTGGAGAACAATTAATCAAGGTCAACCCATTAGAAGCACTGGATTTCATAAAAACTTCTTAATTGGTCTACGTAACTGCAAGTGTGGCCCAAGTGCTTCAGCTATCTCCATTCTCTTTTTGTCAGTACAGGTGACATATCAAAGTTATTCAATAGGGCTGAGTACCTGAAGGAGAAGGCTGTCCTTTTACTACACCATTTTTAGTCTTTTCTTCAGAATTCATTACTTCTTTGTAGATGAGTTCTGGAGGAGAGAATTGCAACAGTTATAAACAGGAACTACTGCCTGTGATCAGGAACAAAACAACTATCAGGAAACACAATGTTGTAGTCCTCCCATGAGCTCCCTAGGTCCGCCTTGACTTGTCTTCATAAATCTTGACAGCTCTGCTTGCCTAAGACCTCTGTCTTCCATTCCCCTCCTCTCCTATCATCTCTTTTTGGAGCTGAATTGAGAAAATAGTGTTAAACTGGGACATATGAATTGTTTAATGCTGCACTACCTAGAAATGAAACAGCACAGTAATACAGTGCTTTTTACTGTGGGTAAAATTCTGATGCATCATCCTGCTGAACAGTATTCTGTTCTCCAGATGATATCCTTAGATTTCAATGAAGCACTAAAATCTGCACCTCCTGTGTTAACATTAACCTGTGTACATAATGATAGTCTTCAGGACATTTCTTGTATTTTGACTACCAAAGTACCAGTTCATAGGGCTGGTGTCAATTCTTCATGTCAGGAATTCTTTTAGTTTTACAGAGATGCACTTGGCAGTGGGCATGTAGCCATTTTACCACTGAAATACCCCTTCTCACATAATTCTAAAGTGTGATTACCTTTCCATTCTTCGATTGTATGTTCCCTTTCATCCAGCTGTTTATCATATATCTGAGGAGGAGGCTGCAGGAGAGAAACAAAGCCATTTAGTTGATTGTCTGTTATATTGTAGATAATTAGGAGTAAGTATTTAAGTAAAGATCAATTTTCTTCTCCCTCTTTGTTATCCATCCTGTATATGCAAAAATACATGAAACACATTTGAATATTAAAGGGATTAACACTTCTGGAATTCAACTCTTTATGTAGAAGAAATCAATAGACTTCTCCCTTCTCCTCTTTTTAAACAAGAGGCATAGTTGCAGTTGAAATAGAACCCACATCAACAATGCCATTGTGCTTATACTGAGCCCAGAAACTCCACACACAGACTGTTTGCACTGGCAGAGAAAGTATTGTCAGAGTACCAGACAAATACCAATCCTGATTAATTAGTAGTATTATTACTATATTAATTTTTAAGTTGCCCTTTAAACATCATTCTTGCTGCTATACAAACTTCTCACAGTAATTCTAATTTTGAAGTAAATCTCCCTGATTTCTGCCAGAATTTCTGATCCATGTTCCAAATTCCCAAGCTTTCCAGTATACATACTTTTAAGTAACTTTGCTTTGACCAGAAAGTTGGTTTTGTTTGTTTTTTTACTGTATTTTTTAGTTGATGAGAATGTCACAGAAGTAGCAGATCCTGGAATTTACTGAGACAAAGGCAACTAGAGTTTCCGAGAGCCTGAATACCTGCTTTCATTGGTCAACTAAGCCATGTGTTCGTTGTCTCTCCTGATGTTAGCTACCAAATACAGCAGCCAAGCAAGGCAGAGGACTCTGCCCTTCTTCCTTCTACCAAGAAGCTTCAGCATCTGAGGTAAGTGTATCTAATGAAGATGGAAATGATCTACAATACTTTTCTCACTCATAAGTATTTCCTCTAACTTTCATCTTGGGCAGTCAGCCATTGCGTCCCTTTCAAAACATCCTACTATTAAATGCACATTTACCAAGCTGTTTTTTGATTCACTAAGAAGTTGAGAATTTGTCCTTTAAGCTATATGCATGCTACAGATACAACTGAGAAAGTAATAGCTCAGTGGCATAATATGGACCAGGAAAATTATATGATAGCTGAACTGGACAAGTCCATTGAAAACAAGGGAAGTTCCTACAGAGTGACATTTGTATCGGGGCTAAAGACAAGGGAATTAGGTGAAGTTCTGAACTGCCAAGTCTCATACCTGAGAAGGTGCCAAGAGGGAAGCTGAAACACGTGCCATGAGTTAAAGTGAGTGCCAGGCCACAGCAGGAGTACCTGAGGTTTCACTGTCAGCAAGGTAGGTGTGAGAGATTGAATTGGCCTCTGGAGCCATTTTGGCTCAAAGATTATTAAGCAGGATACGTCTCTGGCTGATAAGGCCATTGAGGCATCCAGGGGAGGAGACTGGGCTGGAGCCAGCGAAGCATGCAGGAATGGGGAGACTGCCATTGTCTGGAGTCTTTGAGATAACTACTGTTTTCCTGGTGTTGATCACGCGAAGGTCGCGTGATAAACAAAACCTGCAGTGCATGAACAGTACGTATGTGCATGTATCGGACTATGCCCTATAAAAACCGTGGAGACAAGCCGTGGAGGCGCACCGCCCATCACCAAAGAACTGAAGACTGAGGACCAACAGGACGCCACTGGATCCATAGTGGTGACAATCCTTGCAACTCTTTCCCAACTGCTTGCTTGATTTCTGCCTTTTTCTTCCATGCTATCCTATCGCTACTATTTTCTACTTTTGACACTTTTGATAATAAACACTCTTTTAGGTATACGGCATTTGACCTTGTTTGTGTCTTAATCTCACTCTTGGGATCATATCAAAACCTTCCCTGACATTGGATCGGGACAATAGGACAACCACTTAAGAAGTCAGAATCTAAAACCAATGCAGCTGTTCTCAGCATAACAACCCTTCTCAGTCCCTTCCAGTCAGCCCTGAAGCTTAAGATAGATTCAACCAAAATCGATGCAATCTCCATGGGGATTCCATGTTTCTGCAGACTGTGATATCAGGGAGCTGAATGCTACAAAAAAGTGCAAGTGAGCCTCACCATTGACCAGCGGGGATGTGATAAGTAAGCTCCACTCCTCCAGCTGAGCCTGCTGGAGTACTGCTCAGCCACTCAGCCAGCCCTGCAGCATGCATTTCCTACCCGGGGAAAGCAGAGAAAGCTGGCGAAGATAAAGAAACCCTGGGGGGCTAGGAATTTACAGGAGATTTACAGGGGCTGTCAGCTCCACTACATTATCTGGCTCTTGGCTTTTATGGTAGCAGCAGGGGAGGCATTTGGCTGAATCACAGCGGCAGACCCACTGCTTCTCTGTCAGGTGGAAGGAAAACAGGTAAACCAAGTTGGACAAGAATATCCTGCAAGTACCTCTCTTTATAAAAGCTTCAGGGAGGGGCATACAAAAAGCACAGGCTGTGGATAAAATTGCTCCTACCAAGCATAAACGCTCTTTTTACACCTTCCATAGGAAAGCAGTGGTATTTCTCCCCCAGCCAGAAATAAGAGGATAGATTCCTTCACTACTTCAATTCCTCAACACAAATTACAAGATGAAAAGCAACAAGTGATCAGATGCAAGTTCCTGTCCTCCGTTCATGCAACCACAAAATCTTTGGCTTATGTCTCTTCTAATTTATTTCAGCTACGTCTTAAGCAGGCAGAATTGGCTAACAGGCAACAAGAAAAGCAGCAGTAATTATTTCCTAGATTAACACATTCTGGAAACGAAGACATTTTCCAGGGAGAGAGCCCAGAATAATCTCATTTGTTACCAAATTCCTATGTTGCTATGAAGACAATCAAGGGAGAGCAACCAAACAGTACTTCACACACCGCAGGATGCCAGAAACTGCATCTGCACAGCATTCTACTGCTGTACCAGGGTTTATACTGCAGACCTTTATTTGTGAGATAGCAGAACCCACAGCTATAAAAAATGGCTCTCGGCAGCCATGCGAGAGCAAAGGGTAACAAATATTCAGCATGATAATGACATGAATAAATCCCTCCTCTTCACACAGGCAGGATCTATAACCTCTAAAGCCTGTGCAGAACATAGGTGAGTGGAGCTCCACTGAGAGGCCAGGCCGGCGCTCTCCTGAAGTGAAGTGAAAGTGATGTTTTCCCATCTAAATTCCCTGACAAAAGGAAGTAAGCCCTTATGATATATTTTCATTGATTGAAAGCACAGAGCTGAGCTGAGAATACCATAACAGTTTCAGGAATGTATTTGTTTTCCCACAATCCTCATTAATCTTAATGAGAACAACAAAGCTTAATACATTGTCATCAACCTAGATAACTCCCTCCAGGCTGACCGCCCATTTTCTGCTAACTTTGGTTTTTGTTTTTTTTTAACCAGTTTCTACAAATAGAGGGAGGAAGAGAAGTTTTTAACACAAGTATTGTCATAGCAATGGAACAGACAGAGCAGCTGCCATACCTAGGTCTGCCTAGGCACCTGGTTTCAGTCTTGGTGCAAAGGTTGGCCTAAAATGACTTTGCTGCCTAAATCAAATGCCTTAGAAAATGACTGAGTTCATCACTATTAATTTTCTGTGTGAATGCAGCTGCAGTATTACAGACATTCTTACCAATCCTTCATACAGCACATCCCAACTGAGATTTATATAGTTTAGTTTGTACAGGTTTCAGAAAAAGTATAGTTAAACTAGCATTAAATCAAAGCCGAGTGTGGATCAAGCCTATGGGTGGCAGCATCTAGCTTCAGTTTAAGGTAGCCATTTTCTCCCCAAATCAGATTGATTTGTAAGCAATTGCATTGGCAACAATAACAAAGAAGATAATCTATTTTTGGATGCAGAAGAGAAGGAATGAATTATATTTTCCTTGTAGATATTAAAATAATACCTTCTTGTTTCAGTGGTTCTTGGCTTTTACATTTTACAAATGGATTTTAAAAGTATCTTTACATTAAATTTAACATTCATTAAATATAATAAAAATTACAAAAAACCCAGAAAATATCCACATGGACCTTTTTCTAAAAAAACCCCCAACAAAACAACAAAACCCGAAAAACCAAAAAACCCAAATAAACAAACAAAAAAACCACCACCCAAGCCCAAAAAACAACCAAAACCCAAAGCCCACAAAAGACAGTTTTTTTTTCATGTGGTCAGATAAACATCAGGAGACTACTGGATTTGTTAAATACCTTTCTAATATCCAGGGAGGAAAAGCTTTTCAGTAGGGAAAAAAGCAAAACATATGATGAAGCTGATGTATTCTCACTTTCTCAAAGCAACATGGATTGGTTTGTATGCCACTGCTAGAAAGCGAAGGGAATGGGCTGGAGCTCACAATTGAATAAATCCTGCCATCTCTGTCCCTGCCTCTGCAGAGCTAGTACCAGCAGAGTGAAGACCTTGGGATGAGCTGTTTTTAGAAAGCTTGGCAGGAGCAAGCCTTAATTCTGCATCTGTTCCCAGAATCACAGGGTCTGGAGCAGTAGTTGTGGAGCAGTGTACAAGGCAACAATACAATTAGCAATATAAAAATAACAGGCAATGAAGGCTGTAAAAATTAATGGTGTGAGGTTAAACAATTTGTTAAATGGCTTAAAGCCTCATAACAGGTGAATATAAAAATCCATTTGTGTTTTGCTACAACCTAGATTGTGTTAGTGATACCATTTATATATTTATTTTTGCAATGCAAGCCAATGTACACCAGTGTGCTCTCACCAGAGGCCCCCAGTCTTCTTAACTAGAGAGGAAAGTGTCAAGGACCTTGGATTTCACCCTGTATTGCCCAGGGACTCCACAGTGGGCTGGGCACGATCTCAACAATGGATATGGAAGAAGAGGTACCTCTGTACCCATTCATTCCTTAGACTCTTTGCAGAGCCTTTTGGAAAACTCCACGCATAGCATGCATCGAAGAAACTGTGGTCTGAACTGTGTCTGAACAGCTGGACTGTAAGGATAGCATGCAGCAGGAGTCAAGATTACTTGGCTACACAGAAATACTGAACAGCTTGCAGATACATACAACAGCAAGCTGGAAAAAGCTTTAGTTTGGTTTAGAAAAGAAGAAAAGAAATGCCTCTTTCTTCTCTAACCACTACTTCTCACTGACATTAACAAAGATTGCTGCAGAAGCTGTGTTCAGCTTCCGTAATTAATCAGCTATAAATGGATAGATGTCGCTGACTAGAGGAAATATCTGTGCTTGTGTACAAAGCAGAGCTGCAAACTTCTTTTATGAGACAACAGATGTGCACCGACCTCTAAGCAGAAAACCAAACTCTGTAACTGATTGCTAAAAAAACCCCTGTGGCAGATTACCGAAGAGTTTAAGTACAACATCTATACACACAGGGCTGAGCAAGAGAAAAGAATACCAGAAAAGACGCACAACCTGACAGCCTTGATTTTGCCATGAAGTGTCACATGTAGTGAAGGTGACACCTTCTTTGAACTGTTGTTTGCCAGGGTCACAGAGCTTTCCAGAAGCGCTTCTCCATCATCATGGATGCTCAGCACTCACAGGTAAAATAAGAGAAGGGTGATTTTATTTTTCTTATGACGAAGTATAAAACTTGAAATTCATTTGAACAGACTGTATTTAACAGCTGGTCATAGATAGTTTATACAGGGCTAAGGCAATACAGCAACAGTTTCTGTCCTGGACAGGGCCTCGGACTGAGAACCACAAACCAAGCTCTCTTCATAAGCATCGTAGGAAACAGCCTCACACTAATAAAAGGTAACGCGCAGGTTGGCATGCGCAGGAAAATGAATGATAATTCACAGCTTAGCCCCTTGTGGGTGGTCCTAGATACAGATGCCCCAGTGAAATATAAATCCTGTGAAAATAAAACCAATAACGAGAGCAATGTGAGTTACAGTGAATAAACCCCCATAAAATCTATCACTGTTGTAAAATTCTGTCAACACAGAGAATTGCTTAAAAGGAATATTTTTAACATCTGATCTTGCCATTTTCTAAGAAATCTCTCTTCTAATGGATGGCATATATCAGATAACGAGCAATAACTATAGGTACAGTAAAATCTGAGATGAATTTTGAAACCAGTTAACAGAAAACATCAGATAATAATCTATGGCAAATTTTACTACTAGATTTGTTCCCATGGAATGGAACAATACTGTTCCCAGGTAGGAACCAATATGAGATCACACGGATATTCAAAAGGTTCCAAAATGAAGTCATTTATAGGTGAGGAAAAAATGTGCAAGATTAAGTCCTAAACAATTGCCCGTAAACAGCAAAAATTCTTCTAAGAGAACATCTTCTGGAAATGTGCAAGCAAATATTTTTGGCCAAAAAATGCCTGGTTAATTTTTTATGAAATAACATAATAACTGAAAAATTAAGGGGAGGAATAGAAAGCAGCCATAGTCTTGCATAAGAATGTGACTTTGACATTGGTAAGTAGGTATCTCTCCCACTCAAAATTATTTCTACTGCCAACAATATGGAAGGAATTAGACTGCGGACCAGGCAGCTCAAGCCAACTCAGTCCTAGAGAACAACCAGCACAAGTGTTCTGAAATTTGATTTCAGAGCCACCTATGTGGCAATGCTAAAGCTATTATAAAGCACATGTCTAGGAATCCATTCTGTTCACAAACAATTTAAACATTTTGGGATAAAAACAGTGACATGCATATAGGCAGCATCGCATAAGCACTAGGAGAGATGAAAAATTAAATACCAGATTTGGGATTTATTCACAGATCGTCTCAATGAAGGATAAGAATGTATAGCAACTCCAAGAAAAGGCAGCTGTGTAAATGAAGACAAAGTCTCAAGCACATCATTTTCAGACAAGAAAACAGAGAAGCTAGTATGTCATCAGGGACATATTATCTACAATAAACAGGACAGTCTACATGTAGATGCAAGAGATGTTGGAAATGTCTTCTTTCCTAAAAAAGAACAAGAGCACTTTGAGAGAGAAAAGGTATCGTGTGTCTCATTTATTCATGATAATAGTCCAAATGCTGTTATGTAGGTAAAGTAAATACCATATCATGAGAGTAATAAACATAGTATTTGTTTAACGGTGGAACCGAGACAGTTTCTGCATATAACATACAGGAAGAAGGAACCTTTAACTGACACATCAAACAGAGAAGCAAGGTCTATAGGTTCCTATTCTGATTTTACAATATATTTCCTGTGTAAAATTAGTAACTAATACTTTTCCCCTTTGAACTCTGGTTTCCCTGCATATACACAGGTGTGAAGATTTATAACAGATTTCAACATTTCCTAAAATCTTGGGAATTCCACACAATCATAAACACCCATTATCTGTATATTTTCATATTTTTTAGAAACACTTATTTTAGTTATAATTGGTTGAACACAGAAATTATCTTAACTGTGAGTAACACTGTTCAAATTAATTTCACAGCAATGATGTATGCTCTGGAGAACCTGACTTTTAACACTGTGACTTTATTATCAAAGATACTACGGCAAGCTGAGTGGGCTCAAAAGAAGCTGGCTAACTAGGTTAGTACATTAGACGTCAGAATTTCTTCTAAATCCAAAATCTAGCTTACCCACTCACTCCACAGGTAAGCTTGAAAACTGTGTAAGGCCTGTTTATAAATCTGAACATGATGACTGTTTCAGAGCTATTGAGGGTTTTGGATGTGGTTTGTTTTTATGCAGAAGTCTGTGGGAGAGTCACAACACTGTTTCAGTAACCTCCTGCTGTTAGTGAATAGCAAGTACCACATCTAATAACATACCATCTTCCTCTCTGTATCATGGAATCACAACATGGCATTTAAGGCTGACCAGAAGAGTTTAATGCTGTTAAACATCAGGGGGGGAAAAGTGTATTACATTCCTACCACTTCCCATTTGTGTTACAGTCTTTGCCCATTGGAATGAGACATAATAGTTTTATTGCCCCCATACAGCCCGTGAAAGACCATAGACTTTTAATAGACTTATAAAAAGGGACTGTAAGCATCTCATTAGTCTGCTTTTTAACTGGACAGGGCTATTCTATCTGTTCCCCTCACATTCATAAATCTGGGCAGATGCAGAGGGTTGTTACCTCCAGGTTAAATTTTGACATCAAATTCTCTGCTTATTCCCTGAACTGTCTTCAGTGCTCTTCATGGTCTACTCCAGCACACAATGACACTTCATGATATTGCAACAGCTCACTTAAAAATTCCTGTCACGTTAAATACTTTCAGTTACCTGTCTTCCTAGGCCTCTGAACCAAGTGAATACTGTACAAGAGATGCCTAGCTGCTTTTGATGAATCCATTTACTGGGGAGAAGGAATAATCTAACTACACAGCTAAATTAACTAAATCCCCCCCAGTGCTATACTGGTTGAAAACACCATCTTGTTTAATACCTCTGTATCCTAATTTCTGTGTTATCCCTACTGTACCGGGTTATTGATAGTGGAAGGAATCCTGCCTCATGTTACACACTATGGGAGGAGGACTTAAAAAAAAAAAAAAATCATCCCACCCCGCTACCAAACCTTTAGTCATATAATGAAAGACTTCACTCGATGGCAAAGTGCTTATCAAGTACTACAAAAGAGAATGCAGTGAACGTGGGCAGATGCAACACAATGCAGGCTTCTAAGTCCCAGTGGGGCAATCAGGAAAAATAATAGGAAGTTAAGCACAATGGAAATGACCAAAAGCATCCCCATCACTCATTCTCCTATTGCTCTCTTGTCAGGTTTCCTGACCTGCACATTTGCAGGGCAGTCTGTCAAAAAGCAGGGTTGCTTCATTCAGTCTCATCATGCTGCAAATCCTAAAGGAGAATTCATTAAGGTGCCAGCTGGTCCTCTGCAAACCTCCCCTAAGGAAGTGGCACAGTATTTGTCTTTGCTAGTCCATCCTTTCTCCTACTCCTCCTTCCACTCCATCCTCACCTGCCCACTTTGCAGCCAATAGCTAAGGCTCCTATTATACCCTCTGGCACCTAGAACATTGTCGTGGTTTCGGTTTCAGCTCAGCTGGTAACAAAGCACCACGAAACCGCTCACTCAGCCCCCACCCCCGCCCCTGGCCATGTTGGGATGAGGAGAAAATCCAAAGGCAGGCTTGTGGGTCGAGACAAGGACTGGGAGGGATCACTCCCCACTTATGGTCACGGGCAAAAGACAGGCTCAACTTGGGAAAAAAACAAAATCAATTTAATTTACTACAAATCAAAACAGAAACAAAACACAAGGGTATTAGGAAGGGAAACCAAACATCAGAACATCTCCCCCCACCCCTCCCGCCTTCCCGGCTCAGCTCCATTCCCGGTGCTTTCTACCTCCTCCCCCCGGCGGCGCAGGGGAACAGGGGATGGGGGTTGAGTCAGCTCCCCACACCTTGTCTCTGCCGCTCCTTTCCTCAGGGGGAAGATTCCTCACTCGTCCCCTGCTCCACCGTGGGGTCCCTCCCAC